>VDFB02338217.1:0-64500 GCA_007258455.2 Sequoia sempervirens | reverse complement strand
AACACTTTACAACACTTCAAATAAATTGGGATTAATGTACATTTTTATTAAAAAGAGGTTTATTAGGTTTGGTTAATTGATAAAACCTTGAAAAATTATGAAAGTGTGTTACAACACTTCACAACATGTTAGCAAGGTACCATTTAAATTCCTAATGTTAGCATTTTAAACACATTAGAACTACAAGTCAATGCATCCTTAAGCCCAATTTTGTAAGAAGGGACCAAACAAGTGTGAAAATTTCATCGAAAACATTTTTTGGCACTACATTTAGCCCCCACTTTATTGAGAGGATGAAATTGCTTCAAACTCACACCAAAGTAGACATTGAAGAGGGGTCCAATTGTACCAATGTGGTTGAAAAAGGATGAAAAAGATCAAAGGAGGTGGCAAAAATCCTAGAATTGGAGATCCTTCATCAAACCAACATGGGCACAAATGGACACACACTAGGTGTATTATATGCAACAAAACAAGATATACAAACAGACAATGCCAAAGACATGGAAAAGAAAATAATAAGATAAGTGGATCAAAATTTGATAAAAATGTGCTCACTCTGGGGGCATGACACTTCAAGTCATCCATGGGGTGAGTATCCACAATATGCTCACTCTAAGGCCACAAAACTTTAGGTCATTCATGGGGTGAGTATCCAAAAGGGGTGAGACACACAACTAGTATGTTTCAAAAAAAGTGAGTGGCTAAGGGAAGTCATTCCTTCATTCAATTCACATACAATCATACCAAAGCTATACCTCCTGATAACTTTGATAAGGAACCACACAATAATGATCTTCAAGCTTCATGATACAAGAAAAAATTCATATGCTTGGAGTGCATGAATAAATAACGAACTTCAAGCTTCATGAGGCAAGCAAAACTTGATATGCTTAGAGCTCATGAACAAAAAAATTATTGCATAGGAATGCAAGGTGTGTTATGCAAGGTTTCCTTATAACTAATAATGTAAGGTATGTTCAATGGGATTTTTCTTAGTTCGTGCAATGTATCTTCTTATGGAACATTGTGCCTAATGTGTCCAAGAGAGGACAAGTCAAAGAAATATCACACTCTCAGAGGAAATCAATCCCAATGACACCACCAAGAAAAGGATGCATCGTAAGAAGAAAAAAAATCACACAATGAAACATGAGTGTCGATGTATGCACTCACTTTAAAGTAGTTTCTAACACCATTACTATGAGCAATTTCTTTAAAGTACACTAAGACATGAGAGCTTACTCAAAAAGCCCTATGCCAAGTCATATTTTTCTAATAAGATACTTCATGAATAAGTATGTCACATGCGAGTCAGCTTAAGGCATGTTGTCCACATACCAAGCTTACTCTTATATGAAAGGTGGTCAACAAGATAAAAGTGACAACAATAACTGACATATGAGGACAAGGCTAACTAACCCATTTCCCCCACTTAGTGTAGGACAAGGATGAGCCAAATAACATGAAAATAAGTATCAATTAGAGGAACTCGGTGATTCAACACAAGGAAGAGAACCATGATCCTTAAGATGTTGAATTCGATTACTTAAAGCCTTACATTCATGAGTAGCATGACCATGGAATCCATGATATGCACAAAATTAATTATTGTAGTAAAATTTATTTTATGTTATTGGACGGAAGGATATCAAATGATCTTGGAGGAGTCTTGACAAGGTACCCTCTTGATCAATTGTAGAAGATGTTCCTTTATTTTGTTACAAATATATCTCTTGCTTAGTACCGGATGTCATGCTTGCACAAGGTTCTTTTGATTGTGAGATTTTGTACTCTTATTTACAGGAGGGTGTAAAATCTATTGAATTTGGCTCATTAGTTATTTGTGTGATGAGATTAATGTTAAGCGAGGACTTCTCTATTTATTTCAAAGGATAACAATCAAGAACACTAGTGCCTACTAGTTTAGGATGCACTTTTGTTGAAGTTAGCTTAGAAGAATCTTTTATTAGAGTGTTGATATTGACTGAAGGCTTTCTTGATGGTTTGATTTCTATCAAAGGACAATAACCAAGACCATGACTTGTTTCTTGCGTGTTAGGCTCTATAGGGACACAAATACCTAATTCTCTAGCACCACATCCTTTTCCACTATATCCAAGATTTTTTCATAAGCTCATAACCTATTCCATAAAGTTTTTTCATTTCTTTAGGATTCAGTGGTTTTTGGTAGTTAGCTACATCAAAATTTGTTGTGTAATTTTTTGTATTTTTCTCTAAATTTGTTGAGTTGGATGCTTTTGAAGGGTCTTCCAAATTTTGTGTTGACACTACTACATTTTCTTTTCCCTTTTCAGAGACTTTGTTTATGATCTTGTATTCTCCCATGAATGTTGGTTTGAATTCTAAGGAACCACAATCATCTTATAATAGCTTTGTGACTTCCTCAATATGTTTTTCTTTGACTTTATGTTGTTTGGGATCTACTTGTGTAGTTGGTGATAATGTTTTCAAAGGATTCTATTTAATAACTATTTGGATCAGGGTCAACTTCAAGTGTGTATACTTTGTTGTTGTAAATATACTTCAACTTACGATGGAGAGTAGAAGGAACACCATTCATTGCATGAATCTACAGTCTACCTAAAAGTATATTATATGAAAGATTGTGAGGCATAACATGGATTGGTGTTTCTAATGTGATTTTTCTAGTTGTAATAGGAAAAGTGATCACACCAAGTGGTTGTTTTCCAACATTTTCAAATCTCTTTATAGATAAACATTCAAATCCAATTTTTTATTTTTCCACACCAAGCTTATCCAAAAGGGATACACTACACACAGTAAGGGTGGATCCACTATCAACAAGGTTTCTTTTTATCCCCAGCCAATTATGCATAGCTATTATCATGAAAGCATCATTTTGTTTTTTCACTTCCAAAGGAGGGAGCTCACTTTGGTGGAAAATAATGTAAGTTTTTATTCGTTGAATCATGGATGCTATGTTATTTGGGTTTGCACTAGAGGGAACCACAACTTGTTGCAAATTTTTTTGAAGCATGGTGTGATAATTAGGTGAATTCTAAATTAGGTCCCATAGGGATATCTTTGCAGGAGTATTCTTAAGTTGTTCAACAAGATCATACTTCTTCCCACTATGCAAAGTTAAATGAGGAGCACTAGGAAAAATAGGATTAGGTAAAGGGGGGGGGTATGTGCAAGATCATGATGGGCCAAAAAGTGGCGATATGTAAGTGATATGATGGCCCATGTGGCTGATGACTTTTTTTTACCCAAAAATGATGAAACGAAAAGGGTTTTAAAGGAGATTCTTACTTTCCACCAATATAAATTATGCTTTACTTTGAATTTAATAAATAATTATTATTTATTTTCTATTTGAATTATGATTAAAGCCCTGATTGATAGGCTGATTGAAAAACATCGATAGCTTTAAAATGGTATCACATTTTTTGAATTTGAAACATGCGTCACATTCTATGCTTCACATACTATAGGATTAAAAAATATAAATTTAATTTCATGAAGTTTTGACAATGTTAAGGTGGTCAGACATACGAGATTTTATATTTTTTAAAAATTTGATAAAAAATTCATAATTAATTATTTACTTGGAAAAAAATTAAAAAAAATATGCATCACATCGAGACATGAGTCCTCTACTTATATATATACCTTATTAAAAATATTATCATTTTATTGTGGTTAGGGTGGTTATACGCAGGACACCTACTTCTTATTTTTTTTTAATTCGAAATTTAGCTGCATTGAGATTTCAAATTTTCACCCAACAGATTTTTTGAAAAAAGTGAACCTAGTAGTTTAGAAACTACATTCAATTTGCTACAGATTCTATTCTTACATATTTTTTAAATAATATAGATAACTTATTCAAATTTTTAAGTCAAATTGCCTAACTCTGATTTTTCTAATTTTTTTGCCACTTAAGGGCCTATTTTTTCCATGATGATCTTGCACATACCCAGGAATGTTGAAGTTGTTTGTCTTGGTTGTGTTTTTTTTCTAGTGTTATATGTATGAGCAATAGTAATATGACTTGGTAGTTGTCAAACATTATTCTTAAGTCAGTAAAGGATAAGTGTGGGTTTGTTTTGAGTTTGAGATTCTTGTGAAGGTGGGTAAAGAATTAGAGGGTTCAAAGGATGTCCCACAGGGTACATAGGAGGTCCATTAATCAAGGAGGGCCTAACGTAGACACTTGAGCATTCATAAAATCAATGATCTTGGTTTGATGTATTTCCAATAAAGGGAAATATAGTATAATATTTTCACCATAATGCAAGAAAGTGACACTACTAATTGAAGTTTCAATGGTCTCTTGTTTCGTGTTGTTCATCAATGTCCTACCTAATAAGAGAGGTAGATAGAGAGAAACAACTAGGATTCTCAAAACTCTCATTGATTGGTTCTTCTAACACCAAAATATATTCTTCACCAATAGGAGAGATATTAGGAGAGGAACAAATATCATCATTAGGAATGTCCAAGGTTGTATTCTCTTTCACTAAAACACTCTCATAGGGAGGGTATATGAAATTTTTCTCAACATGCCTAGAAAGGTAAGGTAATAACATTGTTGAACAAAAATGAAAAGCATTTCTAGACATCTCATGCAATAATTCAACAATGGAAACAATGTATATCCAAAGATGCAAAAAAATATTATCCAATGTATGCAAAACTTTAAGAATGTAAACAATGTGTATCTAAAAATGAAAAGCACTTTTATCAAACTTATGCAAAGCTTTATGAATGAAAACATTGTATATGCAAAAGGGAAAAAAAAATTATCCATATGGTGAATTTTTTTTGAAATGTGAGAATTTTCAGATCTAATTATGCTTGTAATTGAAATGATTTGAAAAATGAGTACCCTAAACTAATGTTTTTGACCTAGATACATAGAACAAAAGTTACCAAAACCTTCCAAAATTATACTATATGTTACTAGCAATCTTAGGAAGCAAAAAAATGAGGTTTTTAATGCTCTAAATGGAAATTTAAAATATGTTCACCTAGAGGGGCGTATGAGTCCTAGTTAGCATTTTTTTCATAATTTTCATGAAATTTTAAGTGTCTTTTGTGCTTTTATGTTGTATGTTCTATAACCTAAGTCAAAATGAAAATTTTATATTATTTGAGATTATTTGAGATTCAAACATGAAAGCTATATGTGAACCATATGTTTTTGGGGTATGTGGGGTCTCTTACACTTCTAGGGTTTTGCACCTAAAAGGAGAGAGGTACCAAAAATATTAATGGCTCACTCAAGAATAAGCCTTTGAGATTCCAATGTAAATGAGATTGAAATATATAAAAGGATAATTTCCTAGGTGCTGAAAAATAATATAAAATATTAACTACTAATGCAAAACTTAGAAAATGCAAGATGTTTGAAAACACATTGTGATATGCAAAATGACCGAGAAATGCAAGTAAACAGTAACAGAAAGTTATGAAATTAAAGGTGTGCACCTAGAGATTGGAAAAGGATGGGATGGAGCTCTTGAATAGTAATAAATTTAGTATTGAAACCAACTAGGACTCATACGCGAAGTTGGGAAATTTAGTCTTGTTTCAGGAAGATTCTACCATAACAGGTTTCAAACAACTAGGTACTCAAAACTGCAAAAATCTCTATTTACACCTAGTAGTGGGACTCATTCTCTACTGATGGCATATTAGTCCACTTCTAGATTTTAGGAAATTCAAAAGTGGAATTTGTAGCTCTTGCTCTGCAATTCTTTTCTTGACATGTTTCTAGATCTAAAATTGTAAAATTCAACTTGTAGGTCTTTTCCAAGCTTCTATTATGGCTCTGACAACTTTGAATGACTTTGGTTAAGTTTTTACAACTTTTCCAATGTTCCTCTTTGACAAATATGCAAACTAAAAAACACATGCAAAGAGAGGGAAAATTTGTTGAGGGTTAGTGAATACGGGTTTGTCTTGGTCAAACCCTAGTTTGGTAATTAAACCCTTAAAAATGAAATGAAATATGTAAAGAGAATGTTGAATAGAAAAAAGAAATGCTACAACTCACCAAACTGTTGAAGAATTCTAAATACATGCAAGTAAAATCTCCAATGGATGGAGACTTGAGAATGCTTGGAAATGCCTAGAATTATTAAGTGATGCATTGATTAATTACTTGAATGATTGGGAGATTAGGGAGGATGAAATGAGTAGAAAAACCCTATATTTATACACAATTATTCAATAATTCTCAAAGATACTATATCACAGGTCGACTTAGGTCTTAGAAAATAATAACTTGCTAGAATTTTGAATTTATTTTGATTTTTGTGCCAATGGGAACTCATTCACCCCTAATGGCTAATGGGTCCCACTCAAGGAATTTTAAGTGGGTGTTGGAAATTAAGTATTTTAAATGATGTTTATCAGGTTTATTCTAAAACATATACTTAAGTAAGGTTTGTAGATATAAAATGGCACCAATTAAAGCATAAGAAAGGTATAATTATTCATAACAAGCCTATAAAAGAAGGGAATTTTGTTACAACTCTTTACAACAGTTTGAAATAAGGCTTGGTAAATGATAAAATGATGGTATTTAGGTGAAACATAATAACAAGGTCCTAGAAAGTTGTGAAAGTGTGTGACAACACTTCATAACAATTATGCAAGGCATCATAAAATTATTATCAATTCACAAGGGTCCAAGACCTAATGTGAATGTGTTGACCACATTACAACACTAAATCAAGGAAAAAGTAAGGCAACATCCACAAGAAGGGCCCAAATGAGCGTGAAAATGTCCAAATATCCATTTTCCTATGCTACATTTAGCCCCCACTTTAGTGAGAGGATAAATCTACTTCAAACTCACACTAAAGTAGCCAAACATGCACATCAAGAGGGATCAAAATGCACCCATGCTGGCAAGATGAGACACCAAAAATCAAGAGTGGTGATCAAGCCCTAAAGGTCAAGATCCCAATGGAAAACCAAACATAAGCACAAGGGAACACACATGAAAATGATGTAAATAAAAGGGAGAAAAGAAAAGAGAGAAGGAAAGAGAGAATCAAATCAAGCTTTGATCATTTATCCATCCTGATGTGAATCAAATCTAGGTTGTTTGTTTGGAAAACACATACTTACTATAAGGCGATAGAACTCATAGTTGTCCACTAAGTAAGAAGTCCTATAAGGTGAGAAACATACACTCATGGCTAGTATGCACTCACACACATGCAAGTGGATTATGGGGAAATTCATTCCTTAGAATGGTCTTCTCGCTCAACCATACCAAAGTTATACCTCCTAATAAATTTAATAAGGCACCACTAAAAAAAATGACTTTTCGAGCTTCATGAGACAAGCAAAACATCATATGCTTAGATCTCATGAACAAATGTGATGGCACCATAGGCATGAAATCTATGTTATGCAAGATGGTCATATAACAAATACAAAATGCAACATGCAAAGAATTTTCAAAGGAGTCTTCCCTAGTTCATGCTAGGTCTTTAACTTAGGGAGCATTGTACCTAATGTCTCCAAGAGAGCACCAATCAAAGAATAGAAAATTCAAAACCTAGGGGATGTAGCGTGTATAATCAAGCCAATGAGAGGAATGTAATATGCTATGAGAGATCATGCTCATAAAGGGTACTAGACCCAATGTCATCCATAAAGCGAAAAAACACATCGTATGAAGTAAGAAGGCTACTCTAAGAACCAAGAAAAGGAAAAATTGAACAGAATAATGCCAATGTATGCCCCCACTTTAAAGAAATTTCTAACACCATGCTATGAGAAACTACTTTAAAGTAGCAAATGAAAAATGCAAACAATAAATAAAGACATGAGAGCCAACTTTGAAAGCCCTATGGCAAGTCATATGTCTCTGAGTAAGGCTACGTCATGTGAAGGAAAGGAAGAAGAAAATAAAGAGGTTGCCCCAAAAATGAAAACACCAAACACATAAGGGATCTATGGATTTTGGGTTAGTATGTTCTTTTCTGCAATATTTTGTAAGGATTTTGGAACTGTCATCATCCCCCAAATACACATAACTAGAAGAATGACACAAAGAGAACGAAAACAAAAAAAAACCTTTTGGGTGAACATGGAAGAGACATAGGGTTTCTTGATGCTTTGCATCATCCCCAAAAGGAAAACATAAGACAAAGAAAAGGAAAAAGAAAAGGAAAATATTTTGGGTCAACATGAAGCAGGAAAGAATGTCTCAATGCCTTGCATCATCCCCCCAAAAAGAAAAACACAAGAAGAAGAGAAAAGAAAAGGAAAAGAAAAAGAAATCATTTTGGGTGAACATGAAATATACATGAATGTCTCAATACCTCACATCATCCCAAAAAATAAAGCACAAGAAAAATAAAAATACAAGTTGTGGACAAAGATTTTGGCACCATAAGACTCTCTAAGACTTCTAGGGGTTTTCACCTAAAAGGAGAGAGGTAGGCCAAAATATGCAATGTCCCCAATCAAAACTAATGTAAGTATGGATGAAATATGCCTAAATTTAATTTCATAGATGAGGTAAAATAATAAAAGGTATTGACTATTAATGCAAAACTAATGAAATGAGAGATGTTTGAAAACACAATGTTGTATGCAAAATGACCTAAGAATGTAAACAAACAACAATATAGAAATGAATGAAACTAAAGAGGTACACCTAGAAACTAGAATGTAATGCAAAGAGGCTCTGGAATCCTCTAGAATTTGTTGTTGAAGCCAACTGGGACACTTACACCAAGTTGGGCAACTTAGTCCTATTTCGAGGAGATTCTACTAGAACAAGTTTCAACCAAAAGGGTGTCTAGAAATATCAAAAACACTGGTAGTAGAACTAGTTCACCATAGATGGAAACTTATTCCACATGTGAATCTTAGTAAATTTGGTGCACAAATCTATACCTTTCAATATGTACTTCAGTTCTTGATAGGTATCTAGATTTGAATCTATAGAAATCAACCTGTAAGTGATCTCCAAGTTTCTCATTGGGATTTTTTACTTTAAATACCTTTTATTAATTGTCGACACATTTTAACACCTTTCTCTTTGAAAAATATACATAGAAGACCTACAAAACACACATGAAAATGGGAGAAAAAGGGTTAAGAGTTAGTGAATAGCAGTTTTCCTTAGTCAAACCCCTATTTGGTAATTAAACTATTGAAAATGGAATAAAATAGAAAGATAATGATGAATTAACAACATGGAATGCTACAACTCGCCAAACCCTTGATGTAGAGATCTGAAGGTATGCAAGTGTATGCTCCACTATAATCTTGATAATGCGTAAAATGTTTCAAAATGATCAATAAGTGAATGAATATATGTATGTGAATGTATGAATGAATGTGGTTGAAAATGAGAGGAAAGACCTTTATTTATACTTGATTTTACAAAATTTCCCAAAAATAACACATCACACGCTGACCTCAAGGTCAAGAGAATAATATCCCGCCATAAATTTGAAATAATTTTTATTTTTTGTGCCAAGTGGGAGTAAGTCGCCCTAGTTGGTGACTTGGTCCCACCAGGAAAATTTTAATGTGTGTGAGGAATTAAAGTGTATTTAACGAAAATCCTAGAAAAGTATGAAAGTTTGTTACAACACTTCACAACACTTTGAAATAAGGCTTGGTAAGTGATAAAAAGCGGTTATTTAGGTGAATTATAATGAAGGGGTCCTAGAAAAGTGTGAAAGTTGGTTACAAAACTTTAGAACACTTTTATAAGACATCATATAATTCTTATTGATTCATAAGAACCCAAGACCTAATGTGAATGTTTTGACCACATCACAACATTAAATCAAGGCAAAATCAAGCCAAAATCACAAAGAGGTCTTAAACATGAGAAAAAGTAGAAGGGTTACTTTTTACATGTCCACAAAAGCAAAAAAGGTAAAAGAAAAATGGCCTTTTAGGTCAACATGAAAGAGACATGGATTTCTCAATGCCTTGTGTCATCCCCAAAAGGAAAACACAAGACAAAGAAAATAAGAAAGAAAAGGAAAATATTTTTGGCCAACATGAAGGAGAAAAGAATGTCTTAATGCCTTGCATCATGCCCAAAAGGAAAACACAAGAAAAAGACAAAAGAAAATGAAAAGAGAAAGAAATCATTTTCGGTCAACATAAAAGAGACATGAATGTGCCAATACCTTGTGTCATTCCCAAAAGAAAAGCATAAGAAAAAGAAAAAGGTGAAAAGGTGAAAGTGATGTATGACATAGAGAAAAATGAAGGTAAACATAGAGGAATGTCACAAAAAGAGATAGAACTTCAAATAGAAGAACACGGGGGATCACATTACACATGAAAAAGAAAAAGAAAAAGAAAGTACAAAAGACTAGTATGACAAATCCAAGTCAACTATCAGGAAAGCCATCCTTCTCCCAGTTTCATTTGGTATAAGTAGAAAGAGAATAATGTAGCTAAGGGAGAATGGAAAATACACTACTAGGACAAGGCTAGAAACTTCGTGCCCCAACTGGGTGCAAGACAAGAATGAGCTGAGGTGGGTGATGGGAAAGGTCATGTAATAGTGAGAAGGGAATTTTCTACAAATATGACATGAAAAAGAGTTGGAGAGTGTTTTATGGGTTCATTGGATAGCAATTATTGCCATCAAAATGATACTTGCTTAGTATTTCTTTCAATGTATGACACTCATCACTACTATGTCCAAGAACACGATGATATGCACATTGTGGATCTTTGGCATCTTTAAGATATATCACCAACCTATTCATAGGTGGTAATAGTATGAGTCCTTTATTTAAAAGAATTTGTAGTTTTCTTTCACTTCCAGGTGGTGGATGAAGAGGAAAATTTAGTTTTTCTAACTTGTAAGACCTCTTACATTTGCTAGATTCACCCTTCTCTCGAATTGAAGGAGGACCAAAAATGATACTTTCATCCTTGCCATTGTTATGAAGCAAAGGTTGCTCTCTAGAGAGGAGGACATTCAGATTAGGAGGGGAGTTAAATATCACTATTCCATCATCATGAAACTTCAAAATATTCTTAAGGAGGCTTGTTTTTATGAGGGGGATCTTGATATCCTAACCTGGTTGTTTTTTTAATCTTTTGAATTTTACTCTAAGAGTTGATGAATTCCATGTTTAGTTGTTGTGTCACATCCTTGTTTGGTGAAAATTGTGAAGCCTTTTCCGCACTTTTCTTCAAGGTTTATTGGAGTGTTTGTTACTTTTTTATCATAAAATGGTTGAGTGTTTGCTTGTCTAGAAGAACTAGGCTCACCTGGTGTAGGGAACTTAGGTTCAACTTTTTTTTTATGTGTGCACATGGAAAAATTAACCCTTCTAATTTTCCTTCTTTTGTCCCTCCTTGTGCTTAATTGGCTTGATTTTACCTTGATTTAATGTTGCAATGTGGCTCACACATTCACATTAGGTCTTGATTCTTTATGAATTATTAAGACATTATGATGTCTTGTAAAAGTGTTGTAAAGTGTTGTAACACATTTTCACACTTTTGTAGAATATTCTTATTATAATTTACCTACATACCTCCTTTTTATCACTTACCAAGTCTTATTTTAAAATTTTGTAAAGTCTTGTAACAAACTTTCATTCTTTTCTAGGCTTGTCATCATTAAATACACCTTATGCTTTATTTGGCCCCTTTAAGCACTTAAAAGCCTTAATTAAGTGTATTTTTAAATATAAATTCGAAAAACATCATTTAAGACAACTTAATTCCTGACACCCATTCACATGCATTGAGTGGTACGCATTCGCCATTAGGGCCAAATGAGTCCCTCTTGGAAAAAAAATAAAAATAAGTTCAAATTACTAGCGTGTTTTTATTTCTTAAGATCTCATGTTGGCCTATGATATAGTTTCAATAAATGAGGGCATAATAGTGTATAAATATATAATTTTTTATTCACTTTAACCCCCATTCATTCAAGTATTCGTTCATGCATTCAATCCATCATAACATTCAAGCATCTTGGAGCAACATATCTTCAGACTCCAAAATCAAGGGTCTAGTGAGTTTATGACATTGCATGTTATTTGTTCATCATTCTCTCTATATTTTATTTCATTTTAAGGATTTGATTACCAAAACAAGGTTTGACTAATGCAAAACCCTGTACTCTAACCCTTAACGTTTTTTCCCCTCTTTTGTATGTGCGTTTTGTAGGTCTTCCATGTAGATTTGTCAAAGAGATAGGTCTTAAAAGTGCCATCAAGTTGTCAAAGATCATTCAAATTCAAAAAAACCCTATTTGAAGCTTGGAGAACTCTTTCTTGTCAGATTTTCTAGATTCATATCCGATAACCTACTAGGCAGAAAAGTGTAGATCAAGACCCATAGAGTTTACCCTTGAATTTTTTACAAATATATAGGTCAAATAATTCACCATATGTGGTGAATGAGTCCCAATGTGAGGCTAGAAAATTTTTTTTCTGAAGTTTTCTGTTCCTGGCATCCTAAAACTTGTTTTGGCAATTTTCACCATAAACAAGACTAATTCACCATCTGTTGAAAATGAGTCCTAGTGGGCTTCAACAGTAAACTTTGTAGCATTCCAAAACCTCTCCATATTATCTTTTAGCTTCTAGGTGCACCTCATTTAGTTTCATTAAGTTCTGTTATTGTTTGTTTATGTTTTTAGTTCTTTTTAGAATTCACAGTGTGTTTTCAAACACTTTGCATTTCTTAGTTTTGCATACAAAAATAAATCTATTTTATTATTCCTTTGCATTTATATCATCTCATCTAGGCATATTTCATTCATTTTACATTAATCTTGAGTGTGAACATAGCCATTTATTACCCTATTCCTTTCCTTTTAGGTGGAAGACCCTAGAAGTGAAAGAGAATGTTAGGGTACCAAAACTTGTTTTTACATTTTGGTGAACCTGACCTTCGAACATCACATTTTTTAATTTTTGAGTCCATCATCATCCTATAATTATCTTGCATTAACTTTGCATTAGGGTTTTCATTGATTAATTTGCATTCTAGGGTTTCAAATTTTGCATTAGTGAAAGTGCATCTAGGTTGCATTTGAATTTTTAAATTTTTTTGAATTGGCATCTTAGGTCTACAACATATAGCACAAAAAACATCAAATTCCATCAAAAAAATTTGAAAATTCTTAAACAAATCCCTACTAGGACTAATTTTCCACCTTGGGCGACTTTGTGCATATTCAACCTTGAAACTTCCTTTTACAAAGCTGAAAACCCTATTTTTAAGCTTATGTTTGCTTCCTTTACCCATCTATATCAGGTGGTCGAGTTTCTGTAACATGCATTTCATTATATATAGTTTAAATAAGCTCATTTCATACATGACTTAAATTTCATGTTTGCTTTCTTATCTTGTTACATCGCTCAATCAGTCAATTGTCATCCTTAAAATATGACAAATGGAATTCCTCTTTTGCATGTTTTCTTTAGCATGGTTGCATTTCAAGTTTGTAGAATATTCATTACACCATGTTTTCATTACAAAAATCTATTGTTATCATGCTTCATGTTCTATTTTTGGATCTTATTGTGTGTTGTAAGAAAGTTTTGTTAAGTGCATATGAATATGAGGTCCTTTCCCCTCTCTTTTTTTTTCATCGATATCTCTCCTAGTTTCTCTTCTATGGGTAAGGTTCGTCTAGTGAAAGAAACCTTGGATAATCATAACAATCACATTTTTTATTCTCCTATTATCTCTCCTACTTGTGTAAAAGATATTATAGTGTTAGAAGAGACAATTGATGAGAGTTTTGAAAACCCTAGTTGTTTGTCTCCTCTTACCTCTCCCCTTAGACAAAAAATTACTAAAATAAAGAACATAACGATAAGTAATCATGAAAATCATCGTTTTCAAGAGGATATGTGGATTGAAAGTGATAACCTTATCTGTTTCCTTCCTAATGTCCCTAACATTAGGAAAGGCCTATTTGAACAAAACAATCTTAGTTTTCCTTCTCTTCCTTGTGAGGAAGATTCTTTATAAACTCTAACCATGGAAGAAAATATTACAAGATCTCCTACTAGGGAAGATAACATGAGACAATAGAACGAGACATTAGACAATCAAATAGCACCTTTTCTTAATCATCTTACTCTTGATAATCCCATCATTGATTATTCCCCTACTTGTGATGAAGTCTTTTTAGAAGAACCAACCCTCGAATGTCAAGAACATGTGGTTTGTAGTTCTCCTAGGAAGTTTCCTCCTAGGGAGGATATCATGATGCAAGACAAGGATAATAATGATATTATACCCTTCAAATAAGATGAAGAGCCCATGTTAGATTCTCGTTCTCCGAGGGATGTCAATATTATTCAACCTCAACTTATCCATTATCCCCCTTCACACACACCTCAAACTCAAAAATAGCATGAACATTTCCTTTGCCCACCTAAGAATAATGTTTTAGAGCAACTAAGTCATAATACCATTGCTCATACATATGACACTAGAAAAAATACTCAACTACTACAACCAACCCCAACTTCCTTACCATTACCTAATTATATACTACTTAATGCTCCTCGATTAAGGTAGTATGATATTTTTGAGTAGCTTAAGAGCACTCCCACCAAGATATCCCTTTGGGACCACCTTCATAATTCACTTACCTAGCACACTATGCTTCAAATGACCTTACAACAAGTTCCTCTCCCTTCTAATCCACAACCAAATGATATAGTATCCATATTTCAAGGATTGAATGCTGACATTATTTTACACCAAAGAAAACTCCCCTCTTTGGAAGTGCAAAAATGAAATGAAGCTTTCATGATCATTGCTCAATACAATAGGATATGAATAAAGTGAACACTTATTGACAATGGCTCAACCCTTAATGTGTGTAGCATAAACCTCTTGGATAGGATTTGCGTGGATAAATAAAATATTCAACCTAATTCTTTATCTATTAAAGGCTTTGACAATGAAGAAAATAAACTACTTGGTGTTATCACTTTACCTATTATAGTTGGAGACGTCACATTGAACACACTAATCCATATTGTGCCTCATGATCTTTCATATAACCTTCTTCTAGGAAGGTCGTAGATTCATGCAATGAATGGTGTGCCTTCCACTTTTTCATAGAAAAATGAAATACATCTACAACAACAATGTGTGCACACTCAATGTTGATCATGAGCCTTATAGTGTCTTGCAACTTGATAAAAAAAAGAGAGCCACTTGAACACATTAACACCAACCACACAATTGGAATGTGTGCAACAAAAAGATAGTGAACAACACATTAAACAACACATGAAGCTATTAGATGATTGGGGTTCCTTAGATTTCATACCAACATTCATGGGCGAGTACCAGATCATAAACAAAGATTCAACTAAGGGAAAGGGTGCTGCCACAATAGTGGTTTAAACTTTTTGGGAGATCTTTATGAATTTCACTCCATGGCCTAGAATTAGGCACTAGTCGTTGTTCAGCTCAATACTAGACATGCAAAACTAGCATCATGAATTTAATTAATTCATATACATCCATTCATCAAATAAATCAAGTCTATTTGATTTATCTCTAAAGGTCATCCATTTAAATTGAATAAATCAACTTTATTTAATTTAAGCCTATCATTATCCCTCTTTTGATTAAATAAATCAAACCTTTATTTAATTAAATCTAAAATCATCTTTTATCTCCTTTTTATTTAGTTTAATCTTTAAATCTAAATCAAAAAGGTCAAATCACCTAATCCTCTTTTAAATTAACTAAATCAGGATTAATTCTAATATAATGCATGTCACATTCTCTAGATTTGCCCACTTGCACAAATAAATCAATTAATTCATTTATTAAATCATCATTTTCCCTCAACAAGGCATCTTTGGAGAATATTCCCTCAATTTTGAATTCAAATCAAGTTGACTTGTCCCTTCCAACATGGCATTAACTCCCCTGTTACATGTCCCCCACTTGGTATTTAAGTCCCTTTTTCTCCCTCCAGCAAGACAAATTTGAAATTTGAAAAGGCCAACTAATCTCAATTATTGGCACATTGACCAAAACTTGGACATCCTCCATCCACTCACATGGTGACAAGTGGCTCCTTCCTATTGGTTGAATCTTTGTCCCACATTTCTCTCTTTTGGGAATTCTTCCAACTTGATATTCTATAAATTGGAGGTCTCATTCCTCATTTCAACATCCACAATCTCATGCAAAGTTACTCTCTTCACATTGAGAGTTAATTTTGTCCATTGCATCTTCATCATTGGCTTGTCAAGGGTTGGGAAAGGATCACTTTTCACAACAAAGTGACACCGATCCACTATGGAATAGGTGTGCATTTTGCTTTTTAGGATTTCAACTAGTTTGTTTTGTTGTTTTGTTTATAAAGCATAATGGATTATTTCATAAAGAATACTATTTTGTGTGCTTTCTTTAAGCTAACTTCATGATATATATATATATATATATATATATATATAATTTTAAAGTTGCAAATATATATGGTGTTGCAGATACATCTCATAACCATTTTTTATCACTGTTGTTTAGTTGAAGTTTAGTGTTCTACCTCCTAATTACTGAGTTAGTGTTGATTATACCAAAATTTTAGCCATATTTGAGGTTAACAATGCTTTCCTTAGTGTATTTTCTTTGGGATTTATCTACTATAAAAAGCAATGTGACCTGTGTGCAAGTGAATTAATTTTTAGGAATTGTATAGGTTGACCCACCTTGGTCCTATAGAGCCAAAAATGCAAAAGATCTCAGTATTTGAATGAATCTTGTCAGTTGGCCAAATCAACCTTTGAGTTTGTTCATAAGACATTGGATAAGTCTTTAGGATTCAATTGATCTATTGATATTTGGAACAACAACAATTACCTCCAAGAGCATGATACTTCTTTGACACATCCTCTTTTGGAAACATTAGGCACAATGTTCCCTAAGATGAGACCTTGCACAAACTAAACAAAATTCCTTTGAACATTCCTTACACCATTTTTCATTTACAATGTCTATGAGTGTCAAGCATATGAAGTCTTGCTTACCTCATAGAGCTTGAAGATCATTTATATGTGGAACCTTATTAAAGTTATCAAGAGGTATAACTTTGGTATGGTTGAGCGGGGAGCCCATTCTAGGGCACAACTTTCCCCATAGCCACCTATGTGTTTATGAGAGCATACCAGTTGTGAGTGTATTTTTCTCACCTTTTTGGATTTCTCACCTAGCGGACAACCATGAGTTCCATCACCCTAGAGTGATTATGCATTTTCTTACCAAATAAATATCCTATATGTGATCCACAATGGGCCAGAAAAATGAGCAAAACTTGATCTGATTATTTCTTTCATCTTTCTCTTTCCTTTTCCTCTCCTTCACTTTCATTTGTGTTCTTTGTGCTTATGTTTAGTTTTCCATGGGATCTTCATCCTAGGTGCTTGATCATCCCTCTTAATCATTTTTTTCTCATCTTGCTAAGAATTATTTCAATGGAACCCCTCTTCAGATGCATTGCTCTACTTTAGTGTCAGTTCGAAGCAAGTTCATCCTCTCACTAAAGTGGGGGCTAAATGTGGACACAAAAAAAGAAACCCTTCTACTTTTTCATGTTTTTTCCCTCCTCATGCTTAATTGTCTTGAATTTAACTTGATTTAATGTTGCAATTTGGCCCACATATTCACATTAGGTCTTGAATCCTTATGAATCATTAAGACTTTATGATCATGTCTTGTAAAAGTGTTGTGAAGTGTTGTAACACATTTTCACACTTTTCTAGAATCTTCTTATTATAATTTACCTACATGCCCCCTTTCTATCACTTACCAAGTCTTATTTTAAAGTCTTGTAAAGTCTTGTAACAATATTTCACGCTTTTCAAAGCTTTTCATCAATCGATACACCTTTCTTATGCTTTATTTGGCCCATTTATGCACTTACAGACATTAATTAACTGCATTTTTAAATATAAACCTGACAAACATCATTTAAGACAACTTAATTCCCGAAACCCATTCACATGCCTTGAGTGGGACCCATTTCTTATTAGGGGTGAATGACTCCCTCTTAGCACAAAAATCAAACTAAATATAAATTATTGGCACGTTTTTATTTCTTAAGGCCTAAGGTGAGCCTATGATGTATTTTTGGGAAATGAGGGCATAATTATGTATAAATATATAATTTTCTATTCATTTTAACCCTCACTAGTTCAATTATTCATTCCTACATTCAATCCATCATAGCATTCAAGCATTCTAACATCCTTAATCATTCAATCAAGCATTCAAGCATCTTGGAGCAACATATCTTCAGACTTCAACATCAAGGGTTTGGTGAGTTTATGACATTTCATGTTATTTGTTTATCATTTTCTCTTTATTTTATTTCATTTTTAAGGGTTTGATTACCAAACTAGGGTTTGACAGAGGAAAACCCCCATACTCTAACTCTTAACACTTTTTCTCCTCTTTGCATGTGTGTTTTGTAGGTCTGGTATGTAGATTTGTCAAAGAGACATGTATGAAAAGTGTCATCAAATTTTCAAAGATCATTCAATGTCAACAAAAACTTATTTGAAGCTTGGAGAACACTTTCCCATCAAATTTTCCAGATTCAAATCCAACAACCTGTTAGGTAAAAAAGTGTAGATCAGGACCTACATAGTTAACCCTTGACTTTTTCAAAAGTCTATAGGTGGACTAATTCACCATTTTTGGAAAATGAGTCCCACTACCAGGCTAGGAAAAGTGTTTTCTACATTTTTCTATTCTAGGCATCCTGAAACCTGTTATGGTAGTTTTCACTAGAAATAGGACTAATTCACTATCTATGGAAAGTGAGTCCTAGTGGGCTTCAACAATAAATTTTGTAGCATTCTAAAACCTCTCCACATCATCTTTCAACCTCCAGGTACACCTCATTTAGTTTCATTAAGTTATGTTATTTTGTGCTTTTGTTTTTAGTTTGTTTTGCATATCACAACGTGTTTCCAAATACTTTGCATTTCTTACTTTTGCATACAAAATAAATCTATCTTATCAGTCCTTGGAATTTAGATCATCTCATCTAGGCATATTTCATTTATTTTACATTAATCTTGAGTGTGAACATAGTCAATTTTTACCCTTTTCCTTTCCTTTGAGGTGAAAGACCCTATAAGTGAAAGAGAACATTAGGGTACTAAAACCTATGTTTATTAGGATGTAAGGAACTAAAAATATTAGGAGGTTGTATTTTAGGAAGGTCTTGTTGTGTCATGGATGGATAAAAGGATGCATTCACTTCAAGGTTGCCAAGGAAATCATTTAGGAACTTATTCATGCTATCATCATCTTCTCCAATGATGTCAACATCATGAGGAGGACATGCATTAGGAGTTTAGTGAGCATGAATAAGTTCAATGTCATTAGTATCAATTCAAAAGGCACAATTTGACATATCAACTATGAATTTTAATGACATCCAAATCTTATTAAAACACATATCCATGATGATGGTAAAGTAAATGCAAGAAATTGAATAAAACAGTAAATATGGAAACAAAATTAGAAAGGTAACAATAGAAAACAAAAATGCAAAGAATGAACTGGAAATGATAGAAAATGTAGTACATGATATGCAACTGGACTGGTTCACCTAGGGTGGCAAATGAGTCCAGGGAGTGATTTTGTAGAATTCTTTTAGAATTTTTAAAATGAATTTTGTGCTTTTTAAGTTTTCTAATGTAGATATTTGATGCAAATGTAGAATTTTTATTGTCTTTCAATGAAATTAAGAGCGATAATGCAAACTAAATGAACTTTTCACTAATGCAAATTAAAAAACCCTAGAATGGAAATTAAACAATGCAAAATGCAATGCAATGCTAATGTAAGCTATTCCTAGGATGTAAATGTTACAAACCAAGATCTGAAATGAAAACTAGAAAAGCCTTCCATAGAAGAGAAAATTAGAAAAGGAAAAGCTTTGCAAGAAGATGTGCAAATAATATTATTCAGGAATTCATAATTACATGAGATGATTTTCTTTATAAAAGAAAAGTATGCATAACCCTAATCTTATCTTGAGCAACAAGATAGCTGAACAAGATAAGGATGAGAATAATTAACCTAGGAATTAAAATATTACCTAAGTAAAGTTATGCAAGTGTAATTAAATATTAATTGCACAAACACCCGCCTATAAGTGCAACTTAGGGAGACTAACAAAGCATTCACCTACAACTAAGATGAATGCAAGAAAGCATGAATGAATGGGTCCCAGAAACAAGGCTTGATCAGGTACCCATGTACAAATGCAATAATGAGGTAGAGAAGGAAAACCCAGTGGGACAAAACTCCCCTACAATGAGATGATTGCTGCAAAGAAGCACTGGAAGAACACTATGGAGTAACACTGGAACTGAAATCTAACAAGCAAGGAAAGATAATTTTGTCTACATGAAACCAAAAATAGAATCATAATAATGTGACAACAGACCCGATGCCATAGAACACTGGAAAACTCACAACTTGGAACAAACTTGGAATCTGTGAAGCAGCAGTAGATGAAATGATGAATGGATCTGGAAATCGTGTATCTTGATGTCGATGCAAAAATGAGACAAAATATTCCATGGGAACAAGTACCATAAAGACTCTGAAACATTAACCATAAAAACATGGCCCTCAAACTGAGAAGGATCTGAACCAATGCAGATCAATAACCACAGGAACTCAATCTAAAGTGTGAACCACTGTGAATCTGATATGTGTCAAGCTAAGGAAAAAATGTGGCCAAAAGAAACTAAGAAACCAGATATAACCCATGTGAGTTGCCATCAAAACATGATGAAGATGGAGATCAAAGTGCATGCACACTCTAATCAAATTATTATGCAAGAAACCCCCCTGATGGAACTTTATCTCAGTTCATTTATTACAATAACCCAATGATTGTAAAAGGAGAGAATGATAAACATGCATAAACAAAAAATAAGATGATGTGGTTATGAAATGAAGTACAAATATTCAAGTTTCACCTTTCCAATTGCTAAAACATCCAAGTAATCTCCAAAACACCCAGCGGGACAAATATGGAATAATGATCAACCTACAATAGATACAAAAAAAAAGTGCATAGATAGAAAAAAAGAGCTCCTCAATACCTTTCCAATGCTGCAAAGATGGCGAAAAAAAGATCACCGAGTCAAAAGATATGCCCTCTGAAGCAAAAAAACTTCATCTGAGTTCAAGGACACAAAATAAATCTGGAGGAAAATCAGTTAAGAAAACCTTCACCACTGTATTGGCATTGGAATCAGCTTTCTAGTGGTACCTTATTTGTGAAAATAGGCATCGTACACAAAAAATACACCCGATTTAGTGAAAGTTGCTCCAAAAGGCCCAATAAGGCATGTAGGGCCCCAAGAGAGCTAAAAAATAATTGGCCCTTGGTCCTGTATGCAACCAGGGGTTGGCAGTCTAGGGGCTGGGATGGAGCCCTTGGTCCTCCATAGCACTGATGCTAGTGGGCTAGGGCTCGTTGGGCGTTGGGTGCATAGCGCTCAATCCCCCATATGACCTAGGTTGATGCAAGTTAAGCCCGCGGGGGCTAAAGGGCTGAGTGGCTCCCTAGTGGCCGCCGCCTGATGGCCGCCACTCCTAGTGGTCGTCTGGTGGCGGGGTGGTTGAGTGATCATTTAAAACTGGAGGTGCGTTAGAGAATGTATATTTTTCATTTTCTTTGATTTTTTTTATATGTACCTCGATCTACGTGTTGTGGAGGCCATATGGCCCCCTAGACAATTTTTTTTCCCTCTAGACCAACTTCACCAAAATCAATGAAACAAAGGGCGATCTTAAGGTTTTGGCCACTGTGAACGTGATGGTGACTTCTGTTTGTGCCCAAAGTGCCTTGAAAAGTCAGCTATCCCCAGAGCCTGCAAAAAAATTCTAAGCTTGAAACCCTCACAGATCTAGCAAACGGTGACCAAAATCTGCAAAACAAAAGCCAATCCTAACTTTTTCCAGTTCTCTTCATCCAATGGTGAAGCTTGATCTATTCCAAAATGCTGCATAGATGAACTCAAGGCATGATACCCTCGAGGAATCCCAAATGAACTCTATAATAATTTTCTCAAAAAATCTGAGAAGGGGTTTCAAATCAAGGCTCTAATACCATGTTTGAAACCAAGATTTAAAATGCAAACTAGAAAAGCCTTCCACATAAGAGAAAATCATAAAAGGCAAAGCTTTGCAAGAAGATGTGAAAATAATATTATTCAGGAATTCATAATTACATGAGATGATTTGCTTTATAAAAGCTAAGTATGCATAACCCTAATCTTATCTTGAGCAACAGGATAGCTCAACAAGATAAGGATGAGAATAATTAACCTAGGAATTAAAATATTACCTAAGTTATGCAAGTGTAATTAAATATTAATTACACTAACATTAAATGCACTCTAAATCAAAAATATGATGTTCTAAATGCAGGGTCACCAAAATGAGCCAAAGATTTTTGGGGTATGTGAGGTCTCTTACACTTCTAGGATTTTTCACCTAAAAGGAGAGACATACCAAAAATCTTAATGGCTCACTCAAGAATAAACCTTTGAGATTCCAATGCAAACGAGACTGAAATCTGTCAAAAGGGAATGTCCTAGATGTTGAAACCTAATAAAAGAGATTAACTACTAATGCAAAACTTGGAGAATGCAAGATGTTTCAAAACATGTGATATACAAAATCACCTAGAAATGTAAGTAAACTATAACAAAAACCTATGAAATTAAAGGTGTACACCTAGAGACTAGAAAAAGGATGGGATGGAGCTTTGGAATCCTAGAAAATTCAATATTCAAACCAACTAGGACTCATATTCCATGCTAGGTAACTTAGTCATGTTTCGGGAAGATTCTGCCAGAACATGTTTCGAACAACTGGGTGCTTAGAACTACAAAAAATTTTGTTTAGGTCTGGAAGTGGGAGTCATTTTCTATTGATGGAATATCATTTTACTTCTAGATATAGGAAATTCAAAAGTGAAATCTATAACACCTGGTCTGCACTTCTATTCCTAATAGGTTTCCAGATCTAAAACTATAGAATTCAACTTGTAGGTATTCTCCAAGCTTTTATTAGGTCTTTGAAAATTTTGAATGACTTTGATGAATTGTTGACAAATTTTCCAATCTTTCTCTTTAAAAAATCTACAAACTAAACTTGCAAAACACATGCAAAGACGGAAAATTTGTTAAGGGTTAGTACATACAGGTTTTCCTTGATCAAACCCTTGTTTGGTAATTAAACCCTTGAAAATAAAATGAAATATGTAAAGAGAATGATGAATGAACAAAAGTAATTCTACAACTCACAAAACCCTTGAAGTAGAATTCTGAAGACATACAAGTAAAAGCTCCAAAGGATGTAGACTTGAGAATGCTTGTAAATTCCTAGAATGCTTAAGTGATGATTGATTAATTGTTGGATGATTAGGAGAGTAGGAAGGATAAAATGAGTGGAAAATCCATATATTTATACACAATTATACAATAATTCCTGAAGACAATACATCACAGGACGACCTTAGGTCTTAGAAAATAATAACCCGTAAGAATTTTGAATTTATTTTAATTTTTGTGCCAATGGGGACTCATTCACCCCTAATGGTGAATGGGTCCAACTCAAGTAATTTTAAGTGGGTATCATAAATTAAGTATTTTGAATGATTTTTATCGAGCTTATTCAGAGAAATACACTTAACTAAGGCTTGTAGATGTAAAATGGGGCTAATTAAAGCATAATAAAGGTATAATTATTGATGACAAGCTTAGAAAAGAATTAAAGTTTGTTACAACTCATTACAAAACTTTGAAATAAGGCTTGGTAAAAGACAAAAAGAGGTTATTTAGGTGAGATATAATAACAAGGTTGTAGAAAAGTGTGAAAGTGTGTCACAACAATTCACAACTTTTTCAAGGCATCATACAAATTTTATTGATTCACAATGTTCCAAGACCTAATGTGAATTTTTTGACCACATTACAACACTAAATCAGGGAAAAACTAAGCCAACATCCACAAGAAGTACCCAAATGAGTTTGAAAATGTCCAAAGATCCATTTTCCTATGCTACAATATGCAATTTCACTAATCCAACATTTCTAAACCCTAGAATTCCAATTAACTAATGTAAACTATAATGAAAAGTTAATGAAAACAAGATATAGGATGATGATGCACTATGAATTAGAAAAGGAAATGTTATAAATGGGGGTTCACAAAAATGTAAGATAGAATTTTGTCTCCACTAGGGTTTAGGACCTAGGGCAACAAAATTTATATGCTCCAAATTCAAGAATTCTCTAGAGATCTTAATCAAATGATGATAACGGGAGAAAGAGATCTACTAAGGTACTGTCCTATGATATGTTTAGATATTAATGAGGGTTTCACCTAGATAGGGCCTGGAAAAATGTATGACATGCAATATCTAATAAAAAAACCTAGTGATGCATGAAACTTGAATAAATGGTCTATAAATGCAAATAAATCATAATAGAAAAGTGGAAAAGTATAGAGGGGTACCTAGAAACCTGAGAGAGCTTGAATGGGGACATGAAATGCTAGATAATATGAAATTTAGGCCTACTAGGACTCATTTGAAAAGGTAGGTGAATCAGTGTCAAATCTAGGTTTCTATAAAGGAACATGTTTCTAGAACAAGGGTATCCAAAACCTCAAAAATCTCAAAATTGACCTAAAATAGGACTCATTCGCTAGAACTAGTGAATGAGCCTAGATAGGGTTTCTTGTACCTTCAGAGTTTGAATCTGGTCTTCAATTTTTTCTCTTTAGGTTCCTCTTTGTTTCTAGATCTAAAACTCTTATTTTGGGGTTGTATATGACTTTTTAATGAAGATGGCAGCCTTGTAAATGAGGGGACAATTCCAACAACTTTTCTGAATATTGTAATCTAATATTCAAAGGTCATTCATGCTCCAAGACACCTAGATTTGTACCCAAAAAAAGAGAGAGAAAATGCATTGATTATTAGCGAATAGGGGTTTGCCTTGGTCAAACCCCATTTAGGTAATTAGACCAAATGATGAAACAATGAAAGGACATGAAACATGAAACATGGGACATGAAAAATGAACAATGATACTTTGAAAGATGCATTGTAAATGGTGTCTTGTAAATCTATAACTCAACATGAAATGGCCATGAAGGATGTAGATCTTTCCCTTGACAACAGCTGTGGAGCAATTCATGATCTTGGATCTTCAATGCTACATCACAACACTAGCTCAATAATATGCTTGGTGCTTGATATCCTTGACATGATGATGGATATTGAATTACTGCAATAATTGATCAAGAATTCTACTGTTGAATGCCCTTGAATTTTCTTATAAACACTTGAATTCTCTTTTGAACTCAAACTTGCTATAGTAATTCTCTCACAAAAGTATTTTGTTAAAATTACTAAAAGAACCTTGTATTTATACTTAATTATGCAAGAATTCTTGAAATTACAACACTACAAGACAAATTTCATATCTAGGAGGATAAAATCCCGCCAAGAATTTCAACTTATTTTAATTTTGAGCCATACGGGACTCATTCGCCCAAGGTGGTGAATGAGTCCCATTAAGAATAATTTATGGGACCAAATTCAAAAATGATTAGAGAGGTGTGAAACTAGGATCAGGACCCAAAAATCTAGGTGGCACTCATTTTCCTGGGGTGTAAAATAAGTCCCAAATCACTAAATTTGGGCTATACAACCTGAAAAAACTTGAATTATTATTGGATGTTGATTTGTGTCAGGATTATCCTTGATAATATGCATTAAATGGGGCTTGTGGATGCAAAATAAGGCCAATTATACCATAAGAAAGCCCAATTAGTAATGATAACTTTAGAAAAGTGTGAAAGTGTGTTACAACACTTCAAATAAGGTATGATTGAGGTACATTTTGATTAAAAAGAGGTTTATTAGGTTTAGTTAATTGATAAAACCTTAGAAAAGTGTGAAATTTTGTTACAACACTTCACAATACTTTGGCAAGGTACCATTTAAATTCCTAATGTGAGTGTGTTAAACACATTATAAAATTAAGTCAAGGCATCCTTAACCCCAATTTCGGAAGGAAGGTGAAAAAAAGTGTGAAAATGTCACCAATGATGTTTTTTGAAACTACACAAGGAAGATTACAATCCATTAGGAGATTTAAAGTGTAGCTATCAGACAAGATCCACCCCTTCTCTCACCTTCTCCATAAATGTACATATAAGTGGGATGAGAATGCATGATATAGCCTTTAAGAAAATCAATGACTACTTATTATCACCTCTTGTTCTCATTCTATCAATACTAGGCAAACCTTTGATCTTGTACATCTCGAGCACCCCAGCTACATTAGGTGATCTTCTAGCCCAAAATGATGAAACAAGAAAGGAAAGGGCCATCTATTATATCAGTGGGACTTTGGTGGGATATGAAATGAATTACTCATCCATCAAAAAGGTGTGCCTTGGAGTAGTATTTGTTTCACAAAAACATAGACATTATATGCTTTCACACCAAATTAAGATTATTTCTAAGATTGACCCATCAAAATATATGTTGTCTAAAGCAACTCTCACCAAGCAAATGGCCAAGTGGGTAATGATCTTAATAGAGTTTGACATAGAGTATGTGGAGATGAAGTCTATAAAGGGACAAGTCAGTGTAGACCAACTAGTAGAGGCACCTATTTATGTGGAGAACCCTTTGGTATCTGAGTTTCCTTATGAGTCAGTGTTTCTCCTCAATGCAATGGATCAACACTTGGAAAATGTATTTTGATGGATCATATATCCAATGTATGGATCAGGGGCAAGAATTTTTTTTATCATCCCTCAAGGTGATTTTATTTTAAAGTCATACCGGCTATCCTTTCCATGTACCAACAACATTTTTGAGTATGAGGCTCTCATAATAAGGTTAAGAATAGCAATCTAGTAGCAGATATAGGAGTTAAAAGTCTTTGAGGATTGATAGTTGATTAAACATAACTAGGTCAATGATGACTACTAGACCAAGGATAATAAACTAACTCCTTACAAGAAGATGGTAGAGAGTCCTAATGACCTCATTGATATAACCTTTGAGAAAATAACACATGTTAAAATAATCAGGAAACTAATGCCATGGAATAAATTGGGTCTTTTCTAGACATTCCACACAAAATTCTTTAATGTGAATTCCTGGTAGAGAAACTTCTCATACAAGATTTCAAAATACCTGAATTTGAATTTATGTGTGAAATCATTGGTCATAGTTCACCATGGTATCACAATATTTTCATCTATCTTAGCAGAGGTACCCTCCCATCTGATATCACTTCCAACCATAAGAAAACCTTTGTTAAAAAGGAATTCTGATCCATTATCTTAGGTGATACCCTGTACCATAGAAGCGTTGAGAGGAAATTATTATGGTGTCTCAACCAAGAGGAAGCCTTAACCACATTAACAAAAGTACAATAAGGAATCCATGATTCCCATTCTAGTCATATGACCTTAGCCAAGAAACTATTGAGAACAAGGTACTACAAGCCAACCATGGAATGAGAGGCTCATCAATTTGTAAATAAATGCATGTAGTGCTAACAACATGGGTACTTGATCCATGCTCCAACTCAGGAGCTCCAGCCAACTGTTACACCTTGGCCTTTCTCATAGTGGAGACTTGACCTCATAGGAAAGATTACACCTACCTCATCCAATTGTCATAAATTCATCATCACAACCATGAAATACTTTACAAAGTGGGTGGAAGCTACTCCCATGACTTATATAATGGGGAAAAAAATCTCTAGATTCATCATGAATTACCTTATTTTCCACTATGGTGTTGTACAAGCCCTTATCTTAGATAGCAAAACACCCTTCAAAAATTAGGATGTAAGAGAGTTACGCTAATAATTCAAAATCCAACATCGGTTCTCTACCTCCTATTACCCCTAGGGAAATGGTCATGTTAAGGAATCAAATAAGACCATTCTAAAAATCCTTAAGAAGATGGTCAATGAAGCTAGTTGTGACTAGCATCTACAACTGAATCCCACCTAATAGGCTTATAGAAATAACATTTGCATGCCTACAGGTGCAACTCCCTTTTCTCTAGTCTATGGATCTAAGCCATCCTACCCATAGAGGTCAATCTTCCCTCGCTTTGAGTATCACTACATAATCTAATCACTAATGAAGAATATAGGGTGTCTAGGCTGAATGAGTTATAATTCCTAGATGAGCATCATCTTGAGGCCTTAAATTATTTGCAGTCATACCAAAACTGATTGAATCACAACTGCAATAAGAAAATCAAGAGTCAATCCTTCTAGGAAAGAGATCTTGTCCTCAAGAGAAAACAAAAGAACATGCCAGATCAAGGTAGCATTTAGGGAAGTTCGAGCCTAACTAGTTGGGGCCATTTATTGTCACAATAAGATATGGATTAGGATCTTATCAATTATCAATGCCTCAAGGAGAAGCCTTGCACGAACCAATCAACAATCTACATCTCAAAAAAATTATGCCTAGTCTTGAAGGGTGTAAATCCAAAAATTAAAAAAATTAAAAAATAAGAAAATCCAAAAAGTAATAATAAAAAGCATTGAAAACAATAAAAAAAAAATTGTCCTCTAGTGAAAACTACTTTGGTGGTGCTTTGGGAAAGTATCTTGGTGAAAACCTGACAAATAGGCGCCTTGCGTAAATAAGCACTCTCCATCTATCAATGGCTCTTTAATCTTATCCTACTTCACATTGCATCCATCCATCACATCCACAAATGCTATTTATTCCATCACCCATTTATCTTTGTATCATAGTTAGATATTACATAAGTATCATATTCCACTTTAGTACTACTTGAAAAATTTCTAAGGTAAATGTGTATTGCCTATATCAAGGCAGTCTATCACATCACACTGGTGGAATTTTGTTATGATTGCATTCAATTGGGTTCTTGTATATCTTAAGATTATTTGAAATCTCTTGGAAAATACGAAAACATTTGAAAACCTTATCAAAATTCCATAAACACTTGCAAAATCCAAAAACATTCAAAAATTTATAAAGTCAAAATCCAAAACATCCAAAACACATCAAAATCCCTAAATAGGTCAAAAGATCAAAAAATAAAAAACATTACCTTCTCAAACTACGTTATCTCTAAGATTAAACGTAGGCAAGGCCATCACTAACATTTCCCCGTGACACTTTAGGTTAGAATTTCATCATAATAAACTGACAGTCCATCAATCTTCATATCTCATCAATAAACGGTTACCAGTCAAAGTAAGTCAAATTATGTGGTCTCTACGTGTATAATGTAGGAAAGGATAATCCTTAATAAGCCTCAGAGGCCGTAGGCCAATCCCTTTTAGGTCTTTCTCAAAACTCAAAAAACACAAAATAATTTAAAAACATAGAAAACACAAAAACATTTGAAAACTTGAAAACCAAAAACATTAGAAAACATTGGAAAATCCTAAACAACCTCAAATAAACCTGAAAACCTAAACATTGAAATACACCCAAAAATATCAAAAACAACCTTAAAACATTGCAAAGTACCTATAAAATTGAAATATTCTAAAAAATAAAAAATCACTCATCCCATTTCGCTTCACCCAAAATAAACTTCCCTTCATAATAAGTCAAACGACATCATCAACCTTTAGTAAAACAAGTAGAAAACAAGTATGGAAAGTCGTGAAGTAGGAACCTAAATGTCAAAATCTAATGTCTAGATCATAGGTGAACAAGTAAATAACATTTGTATCAATGACCTATCAAACACTTAGTCTTAGTCAAAACATCTAATCAATATTTCCTAGGGTGCTCTTTCTTAAAATGGACATCAACCTTAGAAATCACCTTAGCTATGTCACTTTGGTAAGAGATAGACAACATTGACTATTTGTTTCGATCTTTCATTATGATTTGTCTTGTTGACCCATTCTAAGGACCTCTTGTTGATGTCTAAACAATTTAGAGAGAAAGGAATGGGGCATTAAACATTATATTTCATTTTGTGTGCTTGTGGGATGTTCTTATAAGATAATCTTAGTGAATACTTGCTTAGTTGTGTAGGGAGGTCAGTTTGAATATATTGTTGACTATTTTGTATGCTTGGTTCTGAAACATTCTAAACTTCTAAACTACATTCCAACGAGATTTCCATATGTCATGGTGTGAACAAGGAGTATCCTATTTGTTTGCAGAATCAAATTCCATCACACTAGATACAACGCCATCCTAGTTTTCAATACATGATCCATTGTGTCTATGTGTTATCTCAAAAATAAGAAATGATGAAGTATCCCAATCCCTCAAAATGAGCATATCATCAATATCATCACCATATCTAATAAAATCTCAAAGAATCATAGACTTGTTGGACTTTTGAATCAATCTCAAAATCAATGGTCAATCAATTCATCTTATTCTTCTATCTTCTTTCCATGATAACATAGTATCATGATAGTCAAATAAAAATCATGATGCTTCAATCCAATATCCGCAGACCATTAGCATACATACATCCTGCATAATCACAACATACTCATCTACATATCATAAGCATGACATCATCATATGGAAAAAACTTTAAAAGGAAATAAATCCATCTCATAGGATGTCACAGAAAAAGAATGAAAAAAAAGGAGAGTAAATATCCATCACATTGAATCCATAACATCTATCATAAAAACATCATATCATGAATCATATACCAAACCATATCATAGGGCATAAATAAAGAAATGCATCCATAACATCAACATTTGCATTCATCCATATACATGTGCATCCATTCATAAAGCATGCAAAAAATGAAACATCACATCATAACCAAATTGGGCCATCTCATATATATCATCAAAAAAATATGAATGTCATGATACAAAGTCAGAGTCATTTTGTCAATATCATCAAAAATAGATATATAGGAGGCTATAAAAAATGATCTGATGAATGTGTATACATATGAAATATGAGGGTTGTATATAAAAAATGTGTCTACAAAAGTGGCATGAGCTATCCCCTACTTCACTGATCATCATGTCGGGATTGGTCTTGATTAGCACAAGGTGGTTGTCTATGACTACCCTCTCCAAGCTATCTGACTAACAACACACCGACTGAACCACTAGTAGTGGACCCAATTTTGTGAGAGTATTTTGCTTTCCAATGCTCTAGAGGGACATCCTTGTGGTAAACTGTCCTGTAATATGATGCCTCTGATATGAAATATCTATACATGCATGTCAACAAACCTGAACCTATGTTGCTACTACTATGGCCTCTAACTACTGTTGTCATCTAGTCTCTTAAGCCAACTAGAGATCCAACTACTGCCACAAATGTTGCTCATAATCCCTATCAACTTTTAGGGCCTATACCTTCTGTAGCAACTAATCTCTCTTAGCAATAAGGGCCTGAATCTATATATCACAGGGATCCTGACCCTACTGCTACTATTCTGGAGGCTATTGATGCTAATGTAGTGGCGGTGGTGGTGGTGGGAGTGGCCCTAGTACCTGTCCAACTGCTTGGTCCTAATGACCCTGATCCAAACGACCTTGGTACATGTCCAACTACCTAGTCCTAATGACCCTAATCTTGATGACCTTGGTCCTAATGAACTAGATCAAGAGGGGGTCGTTGATCATCCTACTGTTGTCCTCTAGTTGCACTTGACATAAACCAGAGGCTAAGCGACAAGTTGTCTGAAGTTATCTATAGCTACTTGAGCCTGAATCTGCGAGCCCCATGTTGTCCCTCTCTATTCCCGGGAAAAAATGGTTGTGTAGTCATCTGTGGGTACATCTTGTGTCTCCCTGAACTATTGAATTAGATGGTCTGGAAGATGCCGCTCTATCATAGTATGCTCCCAACCCTAGATGAATCGGCTCTATTTAGCAAAGAAGAATAGTTGATGATCAACATACCATGGTGGTGCCTGAAACTATGACTTCCACCTAAACATAGTCATGTCATCTATAACCCTCCTCCAATATGGAATCCTTGTCGGCCACATGTGTTGCAAGGTCATAGCTGCTCGGTATCTATAGCATTCACTAGAAGCAGATCTAAAGAGTGAACTTTATTTTTTTTAAAGTACCAAGCACATTCAGATTTCAACATTTGATGTTTCTAGGTTTAGTCAGAAAATGACGAGGAGAAAATGCAATTTCTATCATCAATGGTTATAAGAAAGAGTTTGCTCCAACAATTCTTTCATATCCCTTTTAAGCGCTCCAGAAACATTCATGTTCAGGACCTCTGTAAGGTCGAGTTTATAACACCTCCCTCATATCTTTCCTTCTTCAAACTACTTTTACCACAGACGTCCTGAGACAAGACATAAATGAGAAAATGAAGTTGCAAAGATTAAGTGCGCGATTAATCAGAATTTTTCGATAAAAATTTACTAATAAAATTGCGCTTCCCACTAATATTTGAAATAAAAATCATTTTGGGATGCCCACTTTTGTGCAGGCAGCTACACACCTAAAAAGAATCGCCCTTAACATGATTGCTACCACTTGTCTTCTCAGCTAGCTATCATTGTTTAGTATTTAAATGAGAAATAGTTCAACATTTTAGTTGAGCATAGCATCAAATGATCGCAGCTCGTTATTGACAATAAATTGCACATGCTACTCGAACAATGTAAAATATAAATTATAGCTTTGGCCTTTCCGAGATAAAATGAGCCCTAAATTATAACCACAATTCCGCTTTGGACGCCCATGATTTTTTGTCCGTTCTTTTGTGTTAACTCGTGAAGGAGAATTATACTAATCGTTCTTTTTTTTATTTGTTTTCTAGACATTAAACAATTGTGTATGTTGGGATAGATAATTTCTGTTTATCTTTTAGTAGTTTATATTTAAATATTTGGATAGATTAAGATGTATTTTTCATAAATTTTTTAAATAATAGTATTTTTGCATTCTTATTCATGGTCTGAAATACTTAGGACTATCTATAGTACATAGGATTATTTTATGTATCATGTTATTTAATAAAAATTTAGTGTTTAAATACTTTGGTTTTGTTTGATGACATATGGGCAACCATAAGGTCATTTATTATAGTTTAGATTGAGTAAGAAACAAGGTTGAAGTTGAAGCACTCTCATTCACTAAAATGTTATTACGTTTAATAGAAATAATTTATCATATTCAAAATTAAATTGTGAGGACAAAATAGGCTTAGAGAGTTTGTGCATATATTGTAATGTCATTATATCATTTCAACTGGGAAACAACCACATTGCACATTAAATCTTAATGCTTTGAACATATTATTGAACTTTTCACTAGGTGTATGCAATGGGGCTACTGAACAAGTTACTACATGCACCAACTTGAACCATGTAGTACTTTGTCATTTGATACAACACAAGTTGACACATTATAAATTTTATTCATTACTCTCCTTACCAATGATAAATGCTTGCACATACTATCTATTTATTGTGTATCCCTTTACTGCTACTACCCAGACCATGTAAGGGAATTGCCTAGGGACCACTAGAACCATTGACTCCCTTTTTTGATTCATTTATCCTCCTAAAATTTCAATTATGAGAAGTCGATGGAAAGCATACATGGTTGGGTAAATTTGAATCATTATGGATTGCTTCTCTTTGTTTCCATGATTAACTTGGAACCTAAATTAAAGAATTGAGGAAAAATATTGAAAAAGAGAAAGAATGTGTGTGTGATATGTGTGTTAGAGAACAAAGGAGGCATCAAGTCTATTGAATAAGGAGAATATTTTGATTAATAGGGAAAAATAGGTTTTGAAAGGGACCTAAAACCCAGGTTATATCTAATCAAGAAAACATGTCGATATGAAACATCAAACAACTAAAACAATAGCTGACCAACTAGCAAAAGATACAATAGGACATGAAGGAACTATTTTAGATTATTCAATGTGTTAGCCACCTCAAGCTCATGAGTACAATGAAGATTAACCATATCCAATAACTCCTTTCTCTCTTCTTCAAAGGATTTCCTCAAATTTTCCATAGTCCTTGAGCTTGGTCCCTTAACCTCGTCGTTCACATTCTTTTTACCCTTTTCTTTGGAAGAAAACTCTTTGTCATGCTATTCTACAAAATAAAGTTGATCCTCCTTGAGCTTGCTTAATTTATCCATTAATACTTTGAGGGATTCCACACATTTTTTGATGGACGTGTAACTAATCTACAACAATTTCTTGATGTCTATTTGAATCACTTTAACTATATCATCTAGTTGTTGAATACGACTCCCACACTTAGATTTAAATTATGTAAAGGAGATTTCTAGTTCAACTATACTTTTAATGAGTAGATCTGAGGAAGAAAATTTAGGCTAATTGACAAAATTCTCCTTCAAACTCCTTATTTTAATGTTTACCTAATTAAGTTATTTCATTACCCACTTGGAAAGCTTAAAATTACAGGTGGTCCCATTTCTAGCTATATCCAAAAGCTCCAACATAGAGGTATTATCCTCATCCAGATAAGAAAAATCCTCTAAAAGGGGATTGACATAAGTTGCACCTTTATGTTTATCGGAGTACGATTCCTTAGTGACATATTCCACATCTTTCACTCTAACTTTACCAACTAGAGAATCTTGGTAATGGAGTTTTTGGGAGTCCTCCTCAACCAACATGACTTGGTTGACCTAATTCAAGAAGGTAACCTCCTCCCCTTCACTACAACACTAGAATCCAACCTTTGCACTTCAGATTTCCTACTAGAAGCCCACACACGATGCCCACTCCATAGCTACACCTCACCTTTCTCACCAACCTTTGACCCACCTATATCCAACTCCTAGGGTTTCAATTTTTTTGTAGTGGCCTTCTTTCTCAAGTTCCCCCTCTTCCATTTCCTCCTAGAAGATTCAGAGGGGGAGGTCCAAGACACCTCAACTGCATCAACCTCATCATCCCCAGCTCCAACTGTGTCTGACCCAAAAGAGGAAGATACCAATGAAATCACCTTCTCCTTCCCCTTGACATGCTCTACTAGAGTATTAGCCCTTACATGATCCATAATGAGTAAAATAAGACCTTCTTGCAACACTGGTGTCCAATTATTTTTCAAATGAGCATAAACTAACACCTCCAAAGAGGTTAGGAGAAAGAACAAAAAGTAAAAAAGTTGCTTATGTCTAATGTGATTTAGAAGGGTAAAATGGTACCTTAAAATCATAGAGAACAATCCATCAAGGGAGGCATACCTCATCAATACTTTATTAACATCTTCCCAAATGTGCTTGAGATAGATTCTATCATAACCCCATGATGGTAAGTTAACCATGTCATCCTTCACGTTTTCCTTAAAAAACTTGTCCATAGCATCTTAATTGCCCTTCCTCTCTTTAAGAAAATTTTGGTCATCATTTGATAAACTAGTAATGAAAGCAATGAAATCCTCATTGATAATGAATTCTTCCCCATTCACCTTCAAACATCTATTGTGCCAACAACAAACAAACTAATCATAGGGTTCATGGTCAAAACCATTAAGCCTTTCCATATAGTACGTGAATTTCCCACCCTCAAGAATCCTCCAAATTTGTGGCTTGTTCTTCCATCTATCTTAGGAAATTAGTTCCAACCTACTCCTACCACCACTGATAACTTTGCATCCAAGAACTATGACAACAAGCCATAGAATACAATGGTCTGTGAAACCAAGGGACCTTGAAAATGAGCAAAATAATATTTTCAAAACATGTGAAAGGGAGGTGTATGATTAATCTTTGCTCGCCCTCATCAAAACCATCACGTCTAGCTGTCATTTCTCAATAAAAAAATTTCCCTCTCGAGAAGAGAGGAGTACCCTTCCCAAGCCTTCAAAATCATTAAATTAACTACTTCATTTTCAAAATAGTTAGCCAAGGAAATCCCTTCCGAAAAAGTATGATATATGCAAACCTCTTCAAAATATTTCATCATCTTTATGGAATGTGATTTATAAACATGTCAATAGTCTAGCTTAGCTTTTAAATGTTTTGTAAATACCTCTCTATATTGAGTGAGTCACCCACGATCCAAACCATTTTAAAACCCCTCTCAAAAGGTACTTTAATGCTAATGTAATTTTCCTCAGCCTCGACGTGGTGAGATGAAGGAGAATGTTCATTTCCCATGCATAGTAGAATTTATATTGGGAAATGTGTAAAAAAAGAAAAATATGAAAATTTGAGGCTACATAAAAAAGAATGAGATAATTAATGAGAGTGTTGGTGTTTCCAACTAATACATCAATTTCCTCTAAAAAAATTCTCGTACACATTAGGCTCTAGTAATCTAAGTGGGTTCTCCTTAATGGTATCATTTAAAAGATGTATATAACTTCACAAAAGAATGAAACCTAGTAGACAATTTACCATTCATTATGATATGGATTTAAGAAATAAAATGTGGAAATATTCATAATATTTGATAAACTTTGATATCCTCAATTGATAAGTTAGGATCATTAAAAATAATATATGATTTAGTTACAAATTTATAAAATTTTAAACCATTCTAGAAATGGGAACTACAAAAGCTTGATAAATGCCTACAATTGGGCTAAGTAATCATATCTCATTCATTTTATATCACTTTTTTCTAAACATATCTTGAAGGACAACAAAATATTATCATCTTGTGTTAATAAAACATGTGATTTTCTATAATACAACCATTCTTCATAATACACTTGAAACTATAATACACTCATTACTCTCAAGAAAGAATTTGCATGATCCCTTGAGCAAGAAACAAACCATGTGAATAATTCAAAGTAGAAAATTTTCTTGAATATTTATCATAATCCTTGATTATTTTTGTAGCATAGATTTTTGGCACCCACTTGCTTTCAAGCTCTCTTAGTGTTTTTCACCTAGAAGGAGAAAGATAGGGCAAAAATGGCCATGTTATATTCAAATTCAATGTAATATGGATAGAATAAGGTTGCAATATGCCTATATATAATGCTTGAATGCAAGAAAAAAATGAGATTGATTGACTAATGAATAGAAACTAAAGGAAAATAACTTGTTTGAAAACACATTGTGTAATGCAACATTGAACTAGGAATGAATGCAAAACTTAACAGAAATGAACCAAACTGAAAGTGTGCACCTGGAATATGGATGGAGACTAAAAATTTCTTCTAAAATTCTACTAATGCTGAAATTTAGGCCTAGTCAGACTCATTTAGCATTCTAGGCAAATCAGTCCTAGTTCTGGAAAACTGTACTGAGGCCCGTTTTATCCAAATGGGTGTCTGAATGTCCAAAAATATTCAGGAAATGGGTATAGTGGGACTCATTCTCCACTATGGGTGAATTAGTCCATTTTGGCTTTTCTAAAAAAACTCAAAATTGGAATCTGTAGCTTTCAGTCTAGTCAATTTGCACCTCTAGGTGTCTTGGTCTAAAACCCTGATTTTTGAAGCTATAAATGAATTTTTGTGTAAGTTTTGGACTTGAAAAAGTGGAGATGACTTCAAAAAAATTTCAAACTAATCTTCAATAATGTCCAAGCCATCCAAGCACCTAAATCTATAAACACACAATGAAAGAGAAACAAATGGTGAATGTTAGGGCATAGGGGTTTTCCTTGGTCAAACCCCTCTTTAGGTAATTAAAAAAATGATGAAAATATGTAATGAAAGATGAAAAATGGAGCTGTTACCTTGCCCCAATGATTTAACTTGAATGCTTGCAGCAAAACATGAAGATTTTTCCCTTAAATGTCTAAAACGTGCTACCTTGGTGACTTAGAATGACAAAACCCTAGCTTGCTTGACTTGAGATGGAAGACAAATGATGAATGAAGTTAAATTATTATGAATTAGGGTTATAATTCTTATATTTATAGGAAATCCTCATAATTTACTCATTAATTGGATCCCTAAGGCCGGCATAGAGAAAAATTAAACTTAAAACCTAATTTTTCGCACTCAAACCCTGAAAATGGCTCAAATGGGACTCATTCACCACTAATGGCAAATGGATCCCACCCAAGTGGCACTAATTCACCACTAATTCACCACTAATGGTGAATGGGTCCCACAGGAGCCATTTTTGCTAGCTGGAATGCCGAGAAGTAAGAAAAATAGGCTTATATGATGATTATGTTAGTTTTTTTATCAAATTATGCTTTAGGATACACAATATGGGTTAATAGGGTCCTATTAGTGATGTTTTAAATGTTAAATAGGGCTTGGAACACAAAATTCAATGTGAAAGTGTAATTAAATACACTTTACAACACTAAAATGAAGTCCACATAGCCTAGAAAGGCACAAAAATGATTGTGAATGTGCGAGACACATTACAACACTAGTTTATCATGAAATTTAATTCAAGAGCCTTCTAGACTTATTTAATAAGGTTATTAAATATATTTAATAATGTTGAATTAGGGAGAAATAGGTTAATTAAGTCTAGAAAAGTCTAAAAGTCCTTTACAAGACTTTACAATACCTTTACAAGACGTCATTAAAAGCATGTTATTTAATTTATAAGGGTCCAATACCTAATGTGGATTCCTCACAACAGTAGATTAAGGCCTCATTAAGTCCATTTTATCATGAATTAATCCCATGTCGAGCAAAGGGTATTTTTTCCATGGCACATTTAGCCCCCACTTTAGTGAGAGGATGAACTTGTTTCAAACTCACACTAAAGTAGACATTCAAGAGAGATCCATATGTAGGTCAAGCCCCCAAGATATAAAATCATGCAAAGGAAAGAAAGATAAAGATGAAAATGAAAAGGTGGATCAAGCTTCAATCATTTGTCCAGCTAGTTGTGGATCAGATCTAGGCTGTTTGTCTAAAAATAAGATGCATACTCACTCTAGGGCTACAAAAATTTTGGTTGTCTGCGGGGTGAGAAATCCCAAAAGAAGTGGTTTAGTTAGAAAGTCATGCCATTGTATCTACTTCCCACCATATAATGAGAAAGTCGTGCTAGTGTGTCGGCTTCTCATTATACAAACCATACCAAAGTTATGCTCCTGATAACATTGATAAGGCACCGCAAGGTAATGATTTTTGTAAATGTTTTTGAATGTCATATAAGAATTTTGTTAAAGAGGATTTGTCTTTTTTCATTTAAGGTCTTATTCTTAGGGAGCATTGTGCCTAATGTCTCCAAGAGAGGAAAATCATGGTTGTTAGATCATTATCCATGGGATTCCCCATTTGCATCAAGCCACTTCAGTTCATCATACACTCTTGGAAGGAATCAAACCCAATGAAACCACCAAGGGAACACGTCACAAGAAAAATGTAAGTCATGCTAGGAAATTTGCAAAAGGATGTTTCCTATGTATGCCCCCCACTTTAAAACAATTTCTAACACCAGGATTGTGAGAAATTGCTTTAAAGTAGAAGACATGTAGTATGAGAGCTTATTCAAAAAACCTTATGCCAAGTCATATGTTTCTGATAAGCTACATCATGAAAAAGGGTAATATGTCACATGCCAGTCAATCTTAAGACATGTTGTCTGTGTCCCAAGCTTGCTCTTACATGTTCATGAAAGGTTAATGACAAGTCGAAAGAGACAACGACAAGTGACATACAAGGTCAAGGCTATTGAATCCCTTTTCCCCACATAGTGCAGGACAAAGGTGAGCCTGAAATGGATGATAGTATGCTTCCCCTTGCGATGGATGTAAAACATGTAATGATGAGTATGCTATGATCCTACAACTATTGCATGGCAAGGAGTAGAAACTAATGTTATTTATGTGGATAAGTAAGAAAAGTTTTGGCTTTATTGTCTTTGATTGTATATACTTAATTACATATGTGAGCAAGGTCATTGTAACCTGGTTGGTATTACACATTATGCTTGTTTGGGTAAAGGATGAGTTGGGGTTGGTATTGGGTTTAATTCTTGTGTGATGGTGGGTAAAGGATGAGTTGGGGTTGGTGTTGATTTTGTTGCTTGTGTGATTCTGGGTAAAGGATGAGTTTCGGTTGGTGTTGATTTTTTTTCTTGTGTGATGGTGGGTAAAGAATTAAAGGATTCTTTGGATGTCACATAGGGTATGTAGGTGGTTTATTGATTGAAGGGGATCTAATGGACACTTGTGCATGCATAACCTCATCGGTCTTTGTTTGATGTATCCCTAAGGAAGACATATCATTTTTGTACACCATAATAGTCTCCTTAGGAGGAGAGATGTTAGGAGAACGACAATCCAAATGTCATGTACATTCAAGGATTTTTTTTTTGAACATGTCATCATCGTAAGGGAGCTATCCATGGTTGATTTTTTTGTTCTATGATGTTTTCCCACATAAGATTCTCATGATTCTCATTGATTGGATTGTGTAGCACCATAATATCATACTCACTAATAGGAGAGATATAAAAAGAGGGGAAAAGTTGATTTTTTTCCATAATCTCATTGTCTTGTGCCATAGTATCTACCCTAGTAGGAGAGCTTTGAAGAAAGTGACAATCAAGAGGTGCGTCACATGTCAAAGCTTCATCACATATAAGGGAGTCATGAAGGGGAGGAAAACTAGGAGTTTTATGTGTGTCAATGATTTCTTCTTCTTGTTCAAATAGAGCCTTCCAATTGTTAGGAACATTAGGAAGGAGAGAAATAATGTTATAACTCTCAATCATACGGTTTCTTGATACCAACATATCCTCCTCACAAATGTGTTGGTTGTGATCATTCACGAAAGTATTGTCACAAATAGGGGAGGTGTTGGGAGAAGAATGGAGACTAAGTAAGGTGGTGGTAATATATTCATCTTGTGTTGTTATACTATTTTCCCAAGGGGAATGAGGAGAAGGAAAAATAGGACCTTCATGATGCTCAACGATTGTACCTTTTTTTCACCAAGATACCTTCGTCACGAAAAAGAGAGGTATCAGGAGAAGGAAAATTATGATCATCATGTTTATCTATGTTTGTATTCCCTTCTAACATATCATCCACACAAATAGGAGAGATAAGAGGTAGTGTAAGCTTAAGAAAAGTGTTGACATTTTCATTCTCTTGTGCTAGGAGACTATCATAACTAGGGAATGCATTGAATGAAGAACTTGAATGTTTGTTAACTATCTTTTTCTTTGCAAATTTGGAGAAGATTGAAAATAATATTTTGAAATAACAATCTATGGTAACTCAAAATGTAATGTAAAATTTTGAAATGAAATGAAATTTTCATATGATAATTGACTGATTATGCTATGTAACAATATGAGAATGCAAATGTAAAATGTAAATGATGCATGAAATGAGCTAATTTAGGCTAGATTTGATGAAATGGATGATACAAAAATGCAACCAACTGATACAAGTATGAAATGGCACCAAACAGAAGCCTAAAAACAGGGTTTTCAACTTTGTAAAAGATAGTTTCAGGGGTCATAAGGGAATGATTCGCCCAAGGTGGCGAATGAGTCCCAGTATGGATTGTTTCCAGAATTAAAAAAAAAAAATTAAGTGACTATGATGTGTTATGAGTGCTATGATGTAGACCTAAATGAAAAATATAGAATTTTCAAATATTTAAATGAATTTAGATGCCAAAAATTCAACCTAAATGCACTTTTGATGAATGCAAAATTTAACACCTAGCATGCAAACGAATCATGCAAACCCTGATGCAAGATAGATCTATGATGATGAAGGACTCCAAATCAGAAAAGAGAATTATTCGAAAATCAAGTTCACCAAAATGTAGCATAGATTTTTGGCACCCACTTTATTTCTAACTCTCCTAGGTATGTGTAGGGTATGTGGCCGATGACATTTTTTTTACCCAAAATTGATGAAACAAAAAGGGTTTTTAAAGGAGACTCAGATTTCCACCAATATAAATTATTCTTTACTTTGAATTTAATAAATAATTATTATTCATTTTCGATTTGAATTACAACTAAAGTCTTGATTGATAGGCTAATTGAAAAAAATCTATAGCTTTCAAACAACATCACATTTTTCAAATCCGAAATATGCATCACGTTCTATGCTTCGCACACTATAGGATTAAAAAAAGAAAAATTGAACATACGAGCTTTTTATATTTTTTAAAAGTTGTAATAAAAAATTCATAATTAATTATTTACATGGAAAAGATTTATAAAAATATATGCATCACATCAGGACATGAGTCCTCTACTTATATTTAAAATCCTATAAAAATATATTATCATCTTATTTTGATTAGGGTGGTTAGAAAGAAACCTACTTCCTATTTTTTTCCCTGAAATTTAAGTAATACTGCATTGAAATTTCAAATTTTCACAAAATAGATTTTTTTTTTTTAATAAACCTAGTAGTTTAGAAACTACATTCAATTTGCTATAGATTATATTCTTACATATTTTTTAAATAATATAGATAACTTATTCAAATTTTTACGTCAAGTTGCCTAACTTTGATTTTTCTGAATTTTTCACCACTTAAGGGCCTTTTTTTTCCATGATGATCTTGCACATACCCTCCTAGGTTTTGTCACCTAGAAGGAGAAAGATGGGCCAAAAATGCTCATGTTACATTCAAAGTCAATACAATATGGATAGAATAAGGATGAAATATGCCTAGATATAATTCTTGAATGCAAGAAAAGAATGAGATTGATTGACTAATGAATAGAAACTAAAGGAAAACAACTTGTTTGAAAACACATTATGTAATGCAACAATGAACTAGGAATGAATGCAAAACTTAACAAAAATGAACCAAAATGAAAGTGTGCACCTAGAATATGGATGAAGACTGAAAATTTCTTTCTAAATTTTTTTGATGGTGAAATTTAGGCCTGGTGGGACTCATTCGCCATTCTGGGCAAATTAGTCCCAATTCTAGAAAATTGTATTGGAGACTGTTTTAGCCAAATGGGTGTCTGAATCTCCAAAAATATTTAGGAAATATGTACAATGTGACTCATTCACCACTCTAGGTGAATTAGTCCATTTTGGCTTTTGTAAAAACTCAAAAATGGAATATGTATCTTTCGGTCTACTCAATTTGCACCTCCAGGTGTCCTAGTCAAAAACCCTAATTTTTGAAGTTGTAAATGAATTTTTGTGTAAGTTTTGGCCTTGAAAAAGTGGAGATGACTTCAAAATTTTTGAAAACTAATCTTCAATAATTTCCAAGCCATCCAAGCACCTAAAACTACAAACACACAATGAAAGAGAAACAAATGGTGAATGTTAGGGCATAGGGATTTGCCTTGGTCAAAGCCCTTTTTAGGTAATTAAACCAAAATGATGAAAATATGTAATGAAGCATGAAATAGTGGAGTTGTTACCTTGCCATGATGATTAAACTTGAATGTCTATAGAAAAATATGAAGATTCTTCCCTTGAATGTTTGAAAAGTGCTACCTTGGTGACTTAGAATGTCAAAACCTTAGCTTGTTTGACATCAGATGGAAGACAAATGATGAATGAATTTATTATGAATTAGGGTTAAAAGACTTATATTTATAGGAAATCCTCATAATTTACCCATTAATTGGATCCCTAAGGCTGACATGGAGAAAAATTAAACTTAAAACCTAATTTTTCCCACTCAAACCCTAAAAATGACTCAAATGGGACTCATCCACCACTAATGGTGAATGGGTCCCACCTAGATGGGACTAAGTTTCCACTAATGGGTAATGGGTCCCAAGGGGATAATTTTGCTAGCTGGAATGTTGAGAAGTAAGAAAACTAGGCTTATATGATGACTATGTCATTTATTTGATCAAATTATTCCTTGGGATGCATAATATGGGTTAATAGGGGCCTATTAGTGATGATGTAAATGTTAAAGAGGGCTTGGGACACAAAATTCAATATGAAACTATAATCAAATATACTTTACAACACTAAAATGAGGTCCACGTAGCCTAGAAAGGCACAAGAACCAATGTGAATGTGCAAGACACATTACAACACTAGATTATCATTAAATTTAATTCAATAACCTTCTATATTGATGTAATAATGTTACTAAACATATTTTTTAATGTTGAATTAGGGAGAAATAGGTTAATTAAGTCTAGAAAAGGGTGAAAGTCCTTTACAAGACTTTTGAACACCTTTACAAGATGTTGTTAAGAGTATGTTATTCAATTTATAAGGGTCCAAGACCTAATGTGGATGCCTCACAAAACTATATTAAGGCCTCATTACGTCCATTTTATCATGAATTAATCCCATGTCAAGCAAAGTGTACTTTTTTATATTGCACAATTTCATTTAAAGAGCTCCACATTTCAAAGCTAGAGATACTTACATAGCAATATGTATTCATATATATTACAAATCATGATATAGTAGCATTTTCATGTAATAATTTATACAAAAAATGCTTCACCTATAACATAAATGGAAAATTATCACCCTTTATAGAACTTTTAAACAAATCCTCTAGATCCCTTTACAAATTATTGAAAAATAAATTTTAAAGAATATAGAGAAGACCTAAACTGAAACAACTAGTGAAATTTGGAAAAACTATGGTCCTTCGATGTTGTAATTGGTGAGAATAAAATAATATGCCATGGGATATTTATACATTTAATTAATATTTTTCCTTCTTTTCCAACTAATTTTTTTTTTCTCAATTTTGTTTACAAATCATATGCACAAGTTTAACCTAACTAGTAAAGATTAACTTACTATACATATTTCACCTTGCAGGTAAACAAATGACCCCTAGGTATTTTTCCTCCCATCCTACAATGAAAATGATGCATTTAAATAAATACTTTGAGCTTAAATACCTCAAATTTTTACATATTTAATTAGTTTGACATTTTTTCAAATGGTTGGCTTGTAGCCACTTTATTTGTGGACTTTTCTTTTCCAAGTTAATATATTTGCACCATTTTCTAGAGGCCCCCACTGCATACTTATTAATTTTATCCTCTTGTTTGGAATGACGATCCTCTACAAGCTATTTTAATATTTGTCACATTTAGTTTTGTTGAATATCTCATTTTTAGTTTCTTTGATATTTTATATTTTATGTACTTAATTTTATGTAGTTGAATGCTTAAAGTTAGGAACACATATTTAATTTTATTATACCCTATTTTTACATACCATAGAAAAAATAAAGATGCATTGGTGAATAATGTGAGAAGTCATACCCTCACTCCATTAACAAATACTAAAGAGGATGTGAGACATGATTTCAAAATATTATTATTTATAAATAAGGATTACTGGAGAGAAGGGAACCATGATGTTGCAAGTATAGATATAAACCTTGAAGAGCTTCAAGAAAATGAGGAAAAAGAGCTTAAATGTAATACTACATGTGGTGGTATAGTAATTTCTAAGATTTAGTAAGTACCTAAAAAATAGAGAGCTAAATATGTATAAGTATATGCTAATATATAAGGCTCAGAAGTATTTAAAGTGAATGAAGATAGTGAACAAGTTGCTACAACTAGACATGACACAAGAAAAAAATAAGGACCACTATGAAGTGCCATGACAAGTTGAGACACATGTTAAAAAATAGTTCCTTAAATTCAAGTACACCAATAGGTGTAATTTAGTAGTGAGTATTTTTAATGAAAAGGGACAACTAATAAAAAATATACTACATAGTTCATAGTGTATATAAATTTTATTCTAGAGAATAATTTTTTATTTCAAAACTAAGAGCTACTACATATAATATTAAATTAATGTGTGGAGGAGAAACCTATAAGAAAAGAAGATTTTTATGGAATTGAGGGAAGAAAACATAGATATTTAAAACTTTATCCTAAGATAATGATTCATCATAAATATATTATTTTAGCAATAGAAAGTGAGAAATTGGCTGATGTCATTGAATGAATGAATACAAATTTATATGAAATGGAAATATTTGCAAAGTGAAAAAAAACATATGTAGAATTATTTAATGAGAAACTTATAATTGCATGAAAATTGTGAAGTATGTAATGTTTATAGTAAATAGCCACATTTTTACCCGTTTCTTGTGTTTGGGGAAATGAAATTATATTCCCCTCTCATATGCCACTAACAAGTATCATTTTTTTATAAATAAGTACAATAATTTGGTCTTGGAATGATGAACATCGTATTGGACATACCAAGAGGATTTTCATAAGAACAAGACAATAATATATCATCAATCAAAATAAAGAATATGAGTGGTTTGTCTTAAAGACACAAAACAAAAATACTATTGAAGAGTTCAACTAATATTTTACATAGAGAAATATAGCTTAGTGGTTATGATTATGTATTTTCAGTAGTAAATTAGGACTCACTAATATATGAACCCAAAAATTTGATGAAAGGGAATTATCTGATTATAGGAACACCATAAAGTTTCCTCCCAAACCAATTTCTAAGCCTCAAAAAATATTTTCTTTGTTGGGGTTAAGAGTTATTTAAGTCTACTAGGAATTGTATTTATGACTAGCAAGAAGGGGAGTACAAGGAGTTTAGAAGATTGATTTTAGCCCAACACACTCCAACATTAATGCAATTATATTTAGCCCTAAAAATGAATGTTTATGCACTAGACATGAGAGGGATCTTATTGTTTTGAAAGGATGACATTTAATAAAACTATTCCTTGTATTAAAATAAGACTTTGAGCTCAACTTTCATATGATTTAATGGGAAAATGTGATGTATTAAAAAAATAAAAAATAAAGGAAAGAGAAAAAGAAAGAGAAAGAGAACATATCAAGTGTGAAAAAGAAAAATAGAAGAGGTTGTTCAATAGAAGAGAGATAAATTAAGAGGATAAATGGAGATAAGGGACCTCAAAAGGACACAATCACTAAGGAGATGTAGACATTTTGCATATATGCTAGTGAATGAATAACAATAAAACATAAAGCAATGCAAAGCATTGTTAAGGAGATGAATGGAACGATTAATCTCTTAATTCATATGAAACTAATTAATGTAATTACCTATAAGTTGTATTAGTATTTAAACTAATGGAAAATAGTTAATTTCATTCCTTATTAGGGTTGAATGTTAGGTTTTATTATTTATACATGAATTGAGTTCCTACTTGCACTGTTAAGTGTTTTCTAGTTTACCTAGATTGATAGGAATTTCATCACTTGTTATGTTGGAAAAAATATAAATCTCTATATTTGTTTGCACTGATAGTTTGTAGTGATAGCTAAGTGATGTGGGTTGAGTTGGATAACTTGCAATAGTTAGAGTGGATTGGAATATTGTGTGAGGAATAATTTGCAGAAATTGTATCATCAAACATGGCTTTAAAGAAAGTAGTGTTGAGCCATCATAACTAAACTTGTAGTGAAGGAAATTGACTATTTGTTCAAAATGATTGTGAGTGGTTGTGTGACTTTGATCTCAATACTATTGTCACTAAGATGTGTTACCATTAGTTATCTCTTTAAAAGTAAGAATTAGCATGTGAAAATAATTATTCTACCATATTTTTCATAACCTAAAGACATGATAGCTAAACCCAATATTTTGAAGAAATATCTCTAAATTAATAGATCTTTATCCATTAAAATAAAACCTACTTACAAAAATACTTTATATTTTTTAATCTTCATAAATAAAAGTTAACCTCAACAAAATCCCTACCATAAGTATCACTTAGAACAACATATTTTATGTATTTATTTTCTTTCTTTCAATTTTCTTTTTAAAGACATGGGAAGAAAGACTATCACGTCGCTTTTAAAACTTAAATTAGTATTTGATAGTGTAAAAATTCTCTTTATTAAAAATCAGTTGCCATTCTTTTTTTCACCCGTCAAAACAAAATAAAACTTGGTTAAAAGAATTAAACTTTTCACAGGGCACATCAATCTCCTTTTAAACCTTTAAACAGCGGCTCTTTGAATGAAACTAACGCTGTCTCCTTCGCCGTGAAATTTTTAATAGGGCCGTTTCCTTCAGCACGCCCTGTAAACGAAACCACAACTTTTGAAACTGCCAACGGAACAGCAACTTTTGAGGCCGCCTGCTATTCTCTTTCTTCACCACCGTCCGTCTCTGCATCAAATGAATCTATAGCTTCAAGCTCCTGCAACAGCTTGTCTAGTGGATTTCTGTACACCAATCATATAGAAAACCATAAATATTTTTTTCTATTTCTGATATTTGATTAAGGTAATAGAATCACAGGACAAATATCAAACAAGAATATCAATTTTATGAATGCTTTTCAAATTATCTTGATAGAAAAGGAAGTGAAGAATCTATTTTTTAGAAGCTCAAATTGTAGTTGATCCATATTAAAACAGTTATATTCACCAATATTCCAGCAGAAACTATATATAAGAAAGTAAAAGTAAGACAAATAAGTTTATAAGCTCAATGGACATTGTTGATGTCCAATTAATTATACAAGATAAATAATGATGTTTACTGTTTTAATCAGCCTAAAAATTTTAGTTTAAAGACAAATGTCTACCAACGACTTATTATGCTTGTTGATGAAAAATTGCAGAAGCAAATGAAAAAGAAATTGCAGAAAATAAAACAAAAATTAAAAGATTTAAATAATACAGAAGAAGATGATATTTATAGTGGTTCGACCAATAATGGCTACGTCCACTTTCAATAGGGATTATCTCACCTTTTATTAATTCTTAATGAGTTACATATTCAACCAGCAGCAGCTTTATAATTTAGTCTTGACTCCAAAAATTGGAGAAAATCCATCAAAACAGACAACTCTTAAATTAGCAAACACACGCCAAAAGGAAGTCATCACAAAAAAGGCATCCATTTCGATTAGAATATTTGGGCTTCACTGAACCCAACAATGATACCACTTGTAAGGAAGTTTGCAGCCATCTAATGACAATTTCCACATAACCAAAAAGAGATAACAATGCAAATAAGTATTCAAAATCCACATGCAAGAGAATAGAAAACATACCTATCAAAGATGACACAAGATGTACCCTAGGAAAACCCTCAAGAGGGAAAAACTCAGCCTTCAAAAGCATCCACACTCCATGTATTATTCAGCAATTCAAACCCATTACAATACATCTTCAGAGACTCCATAAACACTTCTAAAGCACAAGCTATCCATGCATTCCATGTGACTAAGCATGAATCCACACATCCTATGTCATGTTTCAAATGCTCACACATGCACAAGCTCAACATGCTAACCTAGAACAAACTCTCCAACCTTAGACAACTACCCTTGTGGTTGCTTTATAGAAACAAGCTCCCACAAAACCACCAAGTGGTATTACATAAACCATGTGCCCAAAACCATGAACTTACAAAATCATGTGACCCCTCATTTAATATTGGATACTTTATTATATTTTATTATTCCCCAATATTAAATAATTACATTTTACAGTTAAGCCCCGATGTTACATACAACATAAAGTTACCCCAACATTATAACTCTTGGTGATGCATGTCCATCTAGATACCTCTAGATGCACCACACACAAAATAACAAATTAAACAATATAAGCATTATGCAAGCTGTACAACACCTAATCCTAACAATGTTTTGTCTAAAAAATAATTTTGGATAGATATATACCATCCAATCAACCCCAGGAAGTCGAAGGAATAAAAATAGAGCATACCATTCATTACAGAGACATTTCAAAAAGAAAATGAGCAGTAGTAACAAGAGATGTCCCTTGTATACAGAATAAAACATTCTACAATTTTTTCTATATAATGAAAATCTCATGAGCGTAATTAAGTAAAGAATGGTTGTCAAACATACTCCAGAGTAAAACTCTTATCTGCCTTCTTTATGTAGAAACCATTAAAGGAAATGAAGACACAAGTGAGATAAAGTGCTGTTATCTCCCCTCAAAGGTTCCGAAAATCACAGAAAACAGAGATTTTGGGAGCCTTTGAGGGAGAGGTAGTAGCATTTCTCTCATATTTTTCCTCCTCCCAACCAATAGATCTCAATAGCTACAAGCTTTTAATGAGACAACTTGGCTCTTCTGTGATATGTTCTTTGGCTAGAGGAATATATAGGTAGGAGTTGCACTGTGCCTCAATAAAAAATGTATAAAGTGTTTTCATGTGGAGACGAAATTTCCTTATCTTCAAATTAAAGTAGAAGACAGGTTTATCTACAAAGATTCTCCATAGATATCATTGACATCTTTTCTAGTGTCGGCTCGTATAATTTCAAGTTAGATTCAATGAACAGTTTTGTTATGTAAGTGAAAAGAATTTCCTTTGCGTGGAAGAAATATTTCATGGATTGCCATAAGAGATAAGGTTTAATATTTCAGAAGTGACTTACAACAAACTAGATAATCTATTATTTTTCACAGGTCATATGAATCGTAAACATCACCATGTCTTATTAAACCATTTCCTTGTAGACAAGAAAATATTCCTTTGACTGAGTCATTAAAATATTCCTGGACTGAAACACGTTATAAGATCTATTAAAAGCGTTTGTATTTAATGAAAAAATGTGGAAGTAACAAATTCTTTGAGTGGAGGTATTCCAATACGATTGACGAAATTGATTTTCCCTATCATATTCGAATACGATGTAAGAAACAAAATTATACAGTATAGTATTCCTTGATACTGACGTGTGCGAGTTCATCACCAAATTCTCTGTGTCGTCAATATGTTTGGTTGAATCGTAAGTTACTTTTGTAATGTAATACATCGAAGTTGAACGCAATGTTTTACAGTTTTAGTTTCATTTCATAAAATCAGAAGATGCCATCCCATGTTCCAAATCTGGTATAATTGTATAGAATTAAATTATTGTAGTTTAGTATATTAAATATCTATTTTATTGTGATAGTTATATAAAAAAAAAATCTTTTTAATAGAGAATTTTTTATTATTCGTAAGATTTTTTTAGTATTCAATACGAGAGCACAATTTTTAGGATGAAATTTTTATGATTGAGGATCAAGGATTAAAGAAAATCTATTTTGTCAAATTTGTTTGTGACACAATTTTGGCTTTATCTATTATAATATTGAGGTTTTGCACTCAACAAGATTTGATCCTTTGTGGGAAAATTTAGATCCATGCAACTTCACCAATAGACCAAGATGTTCAACAATTGGTGAAACCCTAGGTACAACAATTTACTAGCGAAATTAAAAAAAGACCTTTGAAAATTAAGAGCTACAAAGAAAAATGTTATTATCCATCAACAACAAGTAATTACATAATTATACAATTAAAGAAAATAACCCAATTTCACTATGAAGGGAAACAATTTGAAAGCTACAACAATTTTGCATAGTATATTAATCATATGAATTGAGACAAACAATAATAAGAAAACTAAATTATCATATTATTAAGTTTTGAATATGTCATAAAGTCTACATGGTTAAATAAATTACCACATTCACACAAACAACCCCATTAAGTATAGCTTAGGGAGGATCTAAACTAACGTATTGAAAGGAAAGAAATGGGTGCTAATAATTAGACTTGATGAGGTATCCATATACAACTTTAAAAAAGTCCCTCATGAGTAAAGAAAATGAGAAAACCTAAGAAAAAAAACTCTTCTCCAAAAAAGAGATGTAAAATGTAAAGGACGTAGGAAGGTTGCCTAAGGACAAGTTCCTTCACCCCAAGCATCAATTCTAACTAATGATAATAAGGCGATCTCAAATGTTTAGTGAATATGTGTGAATCCCAATGCTTAGTTGAAAAATACAGTAAGGAATGATGAATATTAAGGATGACTAGTCAAATGAAATTCATGTGTATCTTGATGTGCTTCATCCAATGATGCTAAAATACATTACATGTAATGTGAACAATAGTTTGGTTATCATACAAAAGAAGTGTAAGACTATTAGGCGGTAGAGTAGAATTGATCATAATTTGTTGAAGCAAGAAAACCTCCTAGCTAGCAAGAATTACACATCAATACTCAACCTAACTGAATGAAAATGCAGTAGATATTTGCTTCTTCCAAGACCAATAAATTGCACCATAACAAAGGAAAAAAATAACCCTAGATGTGGATTTCCATGACTCAACATAAAATTCCTAATCAAAGATGATAAAGCCTACTATATTTGAAGCTCTTCGTGTGTAAAAAATGTCAAAATGTGTAGTGCCCTAACTATAACTAAAAATGTGGTTGGTTGCCTTCTACTGACTCTCAAGAGGATTATGGAAAAAATGAGAGATAATTCTAATAGAAAAGGTGATACCAAAATGGGTCTATGAAATATAAGAGAATTCCCATTAACTATCTATATATAGTGGCATCTATGCTAGTTGTGAATAAAGTGGTAGTCATTGTGACATGAGATTGAAATTGTGTAGGAGTTGGCTTATAATGAACCATGTTTAAATAAGGAATTAGATCAACAAAATACTTATCCAAATGAATAGAGATACAATAAAAATATTGAAGAATTTGCAGACCAAGAAAGAAGTGTAAAATGCAATTTTTTTTCATCTCAAAATTGTTCCACAAATGAATTCCTTGTACCATCAATCATGGAGGAGGAGATCTTGATAAAATTCATATAATCCATGTAAAAGACCAACATCAAAATATGAGCTCTATGTCTCGAAATGTATATCATTGTGATCAAGTGTAGGATGTGAAATTAGATGCATGTAGGAAACCTTCCATTTTTTCATGCCAAGCCATAGAGACTTGTTTGAGACTATATAAATAGAATTATAGCTTGAAAATAGTGGTATTCCTACATGAATCCTCAAGATTTCTCCATGTAGATATCCTCATCAAGATCTTCCATGAATACACTCCTCACATCCATATAGTAAATAAGCCAAACCTAAGATGCAGCAACATAAATGACAAGGGAAAAAACTATTTTATTTATAGGGTAAAATGTCTTAGAGTAGAACTTGACTGTTTGATTGAGGATAATATGACATACGGAAATGATGTTGAATATAAGATATTTCTAGGAACTTCCATACATATTTATTCCTAAATGGTGCACCATTATCAGAGACCAAAGCAGAACAAAGGCCAAATAGAGCTATGATGCTATGAAGGATGAAATGGAAAATAAATTTAGTTGTCATGGAGCAAATTCAAACCACTTCTACCTATTTTGTAAAGTAATCAATAGCTATTATAATAAAATTATATCCATTTGAAGAAGAAAGATAAATCTTTCCAATAAGATCCAAGCCCCACATGTAAAACATCTAAGGAGAGAGTAGGGCACATAGTCCTTTGGTAAGAGCTTGAATAATATAGTTATGTTGTTGACATTAAGGGCACTTTTTGATAAAGGAAAAATAATATTGTTCCATACTTACCAATAGTAACCTATACAAATCAATTTCTAAAACAAATATCAACCACTAAAATGTCCACCATATGCACCTAAATGGGATTCTTCAAGGGAAATGGGGATATCGTATTTGATAAGACAAGAGAGAAGAATGCCATTGTATATTGTTTGATATAGGATATTAGATAAAATAATATATCTTTCTATGAGCTTCCAAATGTAAGCTCAAGCATTTTTGGATGAAGGATTTGGAAAGGTACCATTGTGCAAAATATTGAAATATGGGGGTGTACCATTCCTTTGAATCAATTGTAATAGAAAAAATGTCAGTAGAATTTCAAAAACTTAATGGGGAAAGAGATTATGAATAATAAAATAGAACTCAATGAATGAGTCATCAAGGGATATGAGGGAAGAAGCACTCACCATCATATCTGCATTTCCATTATCTTTTTAGGAAATATTTTCAATAGTGTAAGAAGAAAAATTATTTAATAACGATAAGACCAAGCCATTTTTTCATTATACGTATATACATATATACATATAGATACATACATACATACATATATGCATACATACATACATACATATATACATATATATGTATATATACATATATAGACATACACATATATACATGCATATACACACATATACATACATAAGGTTGATATTTCGAATGTGAGAAAAATAAATAATAAAAAGAAAGTAAAATAAATAGAGGCAATTAGAATAAATTACCTAATATTCTTGGAGAGAGATTTCCTCACAAATGCTTTTGTGAACATATGAGAGATTATGTTCGCCTTATAAGGAAAAGTTAGGTCAATTAGTGTTTCCTTAAAATTAAGGTTTTAATTCCAACCTAATGCACCTTTTAATCCCAAGCCGGCATTGGCATGGTGTGATGGTTTAATGGTTGGATTGTTGTTCATGCCACCAAGGTTCAAACCCCATTGGGGTGGTATTGTTGAATGGTTGTATTCCGGTTCATAGCTTTGTTCCAAAGTGTTTACCCCTTAAATAAAATAAAAAAGAACCCTTTAATCCCTAAAGTGATGGTTTTAATAATTACATTGACTGTTCACTTTTAACTAAATTGGAAAATTCAATATATCTTAATTATTTTGTTTACCCCTTAAATGAAAAAAATGGCACCTTTTAATCCCTAAAGTGATGGTTTTAATAATTACATTGACTGTTTACTTTTAACTAAATTGGAAAATTCAATATATCTTAATTATTTTGTTTACCTCTTAAATGAAAAAAAAAAAGCATCTTTAAATCCCTAAAGTGATGGTTTTAATAATTACATTGACTGTTCACTTTTAACTAAATTGGAAAATTCAATATATCTTAATTATTTTTAATTATGTAGTTTAAACTACAAAGAAGTAGATACATTTTATTGTGTGGCTTAAACTATACAATAATTAAATTACATATCAATTATACATTGATCATATATTACAAATTTAAAAAATTGATTATTTCCTTGAAAAGATACAAAATATTTAGAGTAAATTATTTAATTCTTCTTTTAAAGAACATTAGTCAATGATAAAATTGAAACATAGTTAAGAATGATTTATATGATGAAGATTTTTAGTTTAGTTAAATATTACATTGGATTAATTATATTTTAGAAAATTAACTAATTATAGTCTAAATTTTGAAATATTTAGATGGATTGGATTCGGAAGCCATTGAGGGAGAGGTAAGAACAACTTCATCCAGTAAGAAGCTTCTATCATAGCCTTCCGAAGGCCCAAATAAAATTGACAAAACAATAAAGCCATGGTTAACTTCGAGACATTAGACTGACAAGCAATATTGATAGACGTCTGATTTCCGCTATATAAACCATTTCAGGTAGAATATATATAGAATTTGAGGGTCGGTGAGCAATAAAATAAATATTATTTGGAGGTATTCAATACCTTTTATGAAATGTGATTGTGATACTGCTTTTAGTTGCATCTTAGTGAAAAGCATGCATAAAATCTTGTAATGTAAATAGCAGATAAGAAAGAACACTTTAAGGAAAAAGCATTTGAGATCTGCCTGTTTTCCACACTCACAAAATGAAAAACTGTGAACACAATAGTATAAAATTATCCATAACATGGAATTATTGTGCGTAATTTTATTATTTAAAGTGACTTGTCTAAACGTCTGTTCCATCCCCCATTTTGATACATTAGTAATGTGAATTTAGATGGGAAGTAATAATTGTGGCATATGATTTTTGCAACTGCATCAATTGTGAACAATACAAATAAAGGATCTTTTCACAGCCATCAACAAAGTACCATAGATGAATTTTGGTTAAAAACAAGTTAATAATTTGTGTGATGTAGAGTATAAGTACAAGAAGACTAATCAACAATGCTCAATGGAATCTAACATAAATTGTATAATTAGGTCAACTATTTTAGTCCATTGTAACCATAAGCTTAAACACATCATTTTTTTTTTCTGAACCCCATGCCAATAAGATGGCAATCTGTACATACAAAATACAAAGTTAAAGTCAACACAATGAGAGTGCTCTCCACCCTACCATATTGGTTCATGGAGCCTCATGGACCCTCACCAAACGCTTGAGCAAGAATATAGATTCACAACCATTGTAATTAGTGGTGAACTGAATATTGTGTATTATAATCAATATAGAGTACATTAGGATATGATTGTCTATTTAAACATTATTACTGAATTTTATAGTCACTAACATTATTTGAGAAGGTTGTTTGTAACACATTAGTGTATGGAAGGCCACATTATTGGTGGAGCATGGTCTGCAAGGAAAAGGAAAATGTGTTAGTGTGATAAAGACATAGCATCAGTACATAATAAATAAATCAGAAAATGTAAAGCCTTATACAATTAATGACAAAGATGATGCAATAAAATTGTAATAGAACACAGTAAGTAAATAAAATCTAGTGATACCTTGTGTAGGGAATGAATTGAAGTCTGGGCATAGAAAAGGTGGTATGCTCTCCATCCTACCATATTGGCTAATGAAACATCATCGGCTGTTCTTGCTTGGGAATTCAAGAACTGGTTGTAGATTCATTACCATAATTACAATAACTTGAGCTTCACAGTTGGTTGAACTTGACTCACAAAGGCCATCCATCTGTTTACTATCTAAACTCAAATATTAACACCCAAGTTCTTGAACTACCTCTCCCAAGCAAGAATAGCAATGAGGTAATCACCAAGGCAATTTGAAAATCCAAGCACAAAATGAAAAGTATAAAAAAAGATCAAGAGGGAATTGACAACAACTCAAGACAATGCTAACTAAAATTGAAAGAACATAGCCTTTTTGATAGACTTTGTCAATAATCAGAAACTATAGCTTAGCCAAGAGAACAATAATCAACAATGCCCAATGGAATCTAACATGAAGTGTATAAGATCAACTACTTCACTATTTCATAAGAATAACCTAAAGAGCATGCTATTTTAATGAATCCTATGTCAGAAAGATAGAAAATTGTACATAAGAAATATAAAATAAAACTCAATAAAATAAGGATTGCTCTCCACCCTACCATATTGGGTCATGGAGCCTTGTGGACTCTCACCAAATGCCTGAGCAAAAGCATACATTGCCCACTACTCTCATAAGTGGTGAAATAAATATTGCCTATTACAATCAATATATATATATAGTAAATTATGATCTAATTGTGTAATTGCCAATTGTTACTGATTTCCTAGCCACTATCATTATTATGTAAGGTTGTTTGGAAGAAATTAGTCCATTAAATACCACATTATGGCTAGAATATGGCCTACAAAAATAGCATAAAACTATGAGGTTTAGTATGTCAATTATGCAAAGATAGAATGAACTACATAAAATTAAGAATCTTATTCGATTATAGCCATCATAACAGAAAACTAAAAACTGATAGCCACATCCCAATGCAAAACTTTTATTGCAAAGGCTAGACCTTCTGGTTGCAATGCATTGAGGTGTGCAGAGAGAAAAAGTGCCATGCTCTCCACCCTACCATTTTGTATCATGCAGTGTTATCAACTATCAGTAGACCGTTGCAATTACTTACCATAAAGAACAATAACTTTCAATGCCTGCTCTCTAATGCTTGGTCACTAGTACTCTGATAAATGGTGATATTAATATTCCCATTGTATTATCCAGTCTTATAATCTCTTCATCTTCACATTTTTTTGAAAGAAGATTCATCTGCTTAGCAACTATACTGGAATATCAACATCTCACTTGTTGAACTATCTCTCCTAAAGGAGAAACATGCTTTCTAAAGCAACTACAAATATGAAGAGATTATAGAACTAATTAACACCAAGCAAATGATGGGGGAAGAAGAATAAAAACTATACACCTCTTTCTACTTGCCTCAATTACATTTCTACCCGCTTGCTATTTCTTTCCTCTGTTCTTTCTCTAGCGCCTACAAAAAATGTACACAAATTTATCATAAACATTTGAATTTTTTAGTAAATGCTATCTCAGAAGGATAGCAATATGTACATGAAAATTATAAAATAAAAATCAAGAAAATAAGACATGCTCTCCACCTTTCCATATTGGGACATGGAGCCTCATCAGCTCTCACAAAACTTTCGAGCAAGAATATACATTACCCAACACTCTGATCAATGGTGAAATCAATATTTCTTATGACAATCAATATAGCGTACATGAGGATATGATTATCTATTTGAGCATTGTCACTCATTTTCCAGTCACTATCATTATTTTTTAATGTTGTTTCTAATAGATTAGTTCATAAAATACCACATTATAGCTGGAATATGGTCTGCATGAATTACAAAAAAATGTGAAGTTTACTGTGTTGATTATGGAAAAATAGAATGGAGCACACAACATTGACCATTTTATTGCATCACACCCATGGTGGTGGTAATATAAAACTTATAGCTATAGTATTATTGAATGGAGGAACTATAATTTAGCCATAGCCAATGTGTGTGGGAGAATACACTATGCCCAAAAAAAAAAAAGGCCTGATTTCCACCCTACCATATTGGCTCATCGAGTAGTGTGTGCTCTCACCAAACCCCCAAGCAAGAGAATAAACTCTCCACCACTATGATCAATGGTGAGGCCAATTTTTTTCCCACCAATGAGTGAATAAAAGATCTAATTGCATGGTAATGCTTGTGAAGGACAATTTTTTTGATTAATAAAGAAAAAAGAAATCACAAAATATAAAGACTTATAGAAATAATTACAAATAAGAGGCAATGAACTTGCAGTAGAACAATGTAAGTAAATAAAATGTAGAATTGCCTTGTGTATGGAATGGGTTGGAGTTTGCACATAGAAAACGAATCCTACTCTCCAGTCTAGTATATGAGGTTATCGAGCATAACTGGCTATGACAAAACCCCTAAGCACTAACATTAATTGTGAACCACTTTGGTGAATGTTGAAGGCACTGCTATTACATTTGAGAGAATCTATTCAGTGGAATTGAGCATTATACATTTTCTATAATTTCACATGGAGTTGCAAAATGAGAAATGGGAAAAAAGATATGTAGATTTACATTATATAGATATGGAATAAAGGTGAAGGACATACAATATAAAAGAAGAAAGGGAAGAATATACCCCAATTCAGAGAATAATAATCAACTCTCACTTGGAGAAAAGAACGCAATCTATAGAACTTGAGCTTTTTGATTTGCATGCACATAGGAAACAAGCGTCACTTTGCATAGGCAGTAATACTTTCCATTTAAAACTCACCAAAATAATTTGGTAGATTGGCATAGTTACAAGAATGCATTGTTGAGTGCTGAGTTGTAGATTTAGCTGCCTAACATACACAACAAACATTATAGACAAGAAGCATACTGCATGAATATCCAGCATGTGACTATAATAAGAGATCGCAAACTAGTAGGAAGAACACTTTGTAAGCATTAGATGATTAGCCAGATATGATAGTCATATAGACAAAAACATCATTGACACATATATTTGCACAAAACTCTGTCAAGATATTCTATCCACTAAGAACATTGTAAACAAAATAAAAAGAACATTCTCTTTAGGAAAACTCACAGGTAGTTGTAAATCTTGAATTGTGTATTCGTATATGCATAGATATCTAACACGCAAATTTATATCTAGACACATGTGTACAAGGAATTTGTATAACATAGGGATATGTCAATTGCATGCATGTATATTTATGTATATGCATATGTAAATGGAGACATATATACAACTATGTGCACAAGTAGATATATGAGCAAGTGTAGATAGCAATATACCCCTAACAAGAAAAATAACTCTATTTAAATAAAGAGTACAAAATTAAATTAGAAATATAAACTTAAAATGTAAGAAAATTATAGGAAACACAATGAATAGAAAATAAAATAACTGTATCTTTTTTACCTAGAGATTGTATCTTATACTTCATTGTCTTAATAAATAACCAGTGAAACAAAGAACAAAGCAATAGCGATAGAGAGTAAAGATATTTTTACTATGACAAGGAGTTCAAGGGAATTAAACAAACTAAATGTCCAAACAAGATTAACTTAAAGAAGTATACAAAGTCCCAATTAGATATGCTTCTTTTGGTCTTCAAAAGGAAACATGACAACTAAATCCAGAGCCTCCTCAACTGTGGGAGAAATAGCAGACAAATCTGATAGTAATAGCTTGCACTTAGCTTCAAAGTTAAGCTTAGCAACCATTACTATTGTTGTTTTCAGTCTTATTTTTGAATTATAAGAGTGGGTTTTCATTAGAACTATGAAAACAAATGCCATGTAGGTGATAGCATTGATAACAGACTCGATACTCATTTCAGCAGTTGGCTCATATTGCAACATGTAAAGCTCCTTTGCTGACATTTGTAATAGGCTTGTTGCAACCTCATCAAAAGAAGTTACCCATAGCTTTCCTATGTGGTCTTCAATCTTTAGTTGCAATAAATATCGGAAGTCACAGTCACTAATCATTTTCTGGCATTTTGGGAAAAACCATTTATTTTCATCAGATTGATCACACTTCTTTTTGCACTGCCTACCATTCACCTCCAATGGGCATGCAACATAACAAAAGGAAACATTTTTTTATAAATTTTACTGTTGCCTTGAGAGTAGCTTGCAAAGTCTCTGGAAAGCCAAGGAAGTGGCTGAATATGTATGCAATAGTCACTCTCCCATTTTCCAAAGTGACCTTTCGAGGGACTGGACGAAGGGGATCGATAGTAGGTGGAGAAATATAGCCTCTCTCGATCAATGGTTGTGCCTCTGGTATGTCAGGGTTTATATACATAAGAGTTTGTGTGGTTGTGTTAAGAACAACTCCATAAAGTACCTAACAAGTGCATTTTTCATAGCAAGGATGAGAGCTGAACTAGGGATGTACAACCTCTCTAACTCATGACCCTTTGCTTCCCAAGCCGAGCCTCATAAATTAACATCAACTGAAAAAGATGACGAATAATTAAGTTTAACAGCCCTCTGAATTGTTTGGGATTGTTCTTTTCTTTGTATGGTCAAAACCATTCCCACATGCACCACAGTGCCAATAATGCCAATTAAACTATTATTAGTGCAATCTACAATTTGATTTAACAGTGTGAAATAAAATACTTTCTCTAGCACAAAGGCCTCATCATCACAGGACTTTAACATTGAATTTGATCCAAAATGATTTCCATCTAGTTGTTCAACTTATTAAAAAATTTGTCTGCTTGTCTCACCAATCCCTTTGACACATAGTAAGTATGTCCCACCTCAACCTTATCATAATGCATGTCTACAATCTCATTAAAACATGTAATCCATATTTTTGTGCCCTCATTATCAATGATATCAAAGCTAAATACCCACCCCTCATGGCCTTGCTTTCTATAATGGTCCATATCACTCTTTGTTGTTACATGACCTTTTATCATCCATCTAGTTTGGTAAACATTCAACCCTTTAATAGGGCTCATTTTTGCAGGGGAATCTTGCTGCCTTGGCAATGTATTAATTCCAAACATGGAGAGTCATTTTGATGGGGAGGGTGAATCACAACCAAATTTCTGTTCTTCTTGATCTCTAAACAAATATTTAGGTTTTCCAATTAGCTGGAAATCTATCATCTTCACATCTATGGATAGTGTGACTATTTCCATGGAATGAAATGAAGATTAAATACTTTAAAATGCATCCCCTACAAACAAGGAAGTAGAAAACTACAAGAACAAGCAAGGCACAACTATATCGAACCTTGATTCTTGTAGCTTTCTAAACAAATAGTTTATCAAGCACACAACCGAACCTATTTTCAATTCACCTATACACAAAAGGCTATTATACTTTCTAGGTAGAGTTCCCATCTACATGTGGGATCCATCAGATAGCATGACTTTGTATTGACCAACTGGGCTTTGATCACCTCATATTTTTTGGTAAGACATTAGTTGGAGCACTGGAGATGGGACAACATCCCTAGCATCTATAGAGTGTAATGCATTTGTTGTTAAGGTTGGATTCACATTTATAGCCTACAAGGCAATTAAAGTTAGCATAGTGTCAACAATGACATATCTATTACTATGACTCAACTCTAAAAAGAAACAACAATATTGATGCATTTGCAAACCAAGACATTTTTCCCTCAAAGAGATAACTTACTCCAAGAAGGCCAACAAACTAAATGGGAAGCAAGACATATAGTTCAAATATAAATAAGTTAGAACATATATAATAGTAATTATTAATGTAAACAAAGTATTTCTTTGATTTGTTTGGCGTACTTGAGAAACTAAAAAGGAATTTGGCATTAACAATAAACTAAACAACAAACACACTTATAGGAGTACTGTGTGAGGATTGTTCCCTAGCCTCAGAAGAGATATAAACCACTGACATTGCTCTGTCTGCTCTTTTTAGGAATGAAGAGCTACAATGCCGATGGGTGGCTAGGAGATCTATGGCTTCAAAACACAACATTGACTCTTAATTTTTTTACAAAGCCATTAACAATATGGCAGAAAACAATTAATAATAACAAGGTCTTCAGTGATTCAAATAATACTTAACATACAATTTTTTATTCCAAGTTCATTGTTTCAATATTAAAATTCTTGTTTTTCTCTCCTAGAAACACCAGCAGTACGAAGGAAAAAAAATAATTAGCAAGACAGGGTTAAATGTTCTATATAATAGTGATATGAAGTATAACATTTGAACTATTTCATGTTAATGTTCACATAAATAACTATTTTCAATAAAACAATAAACATTAGAAAGAATAGATATGCACATTGCTTACATCTACTTTGGTTTAGATGCAAATCTACACACAACAAAATATAATATTGTCTTATTTATGGCTTTTATTTTCTTTAAATGATTGCAATATACTTAAATACTTTGTGTTCTTCTCCACATCACAACCTAACAAGAAGAATTAGCATTTGGCCATGGGCAACATTGGTAAATACACACACACACATATACATGTACATATATATATGTATATACAGATACACATATATATACACAAAAACACACACACACACAGTCAGGCACAGACATATATATATACATATCTATATATATGCACATAAATATATATATACAAAAACACATATAGATAGATACATATATATATAAACATATATACACATATATATATAGACATACATGTATATATCTATGTCTTTACATATTTATGCACATATAATTATACATATATATATATATATATATATATATATATATATATATATATATATATATATATATAAGGAATTATCAACGCATACCTTTGGGTAAACTACTCAACGCATGCAAAGAATAAAATATAACAACCAACTACCTTCACAAAATTTCTACAGCTGGTGTTGATTATGATAGTTCTATGTTCATCTGTAAGAATCCATCAATAGGGGACAAAGGGAAGACAAACCAAGTGGGAAGAGGTGCAATTGAAGGAAATCGAGAGAGGTGCATATTTGTAAAACCATTCATGTAGTATTTGTGAAACAACTTATCTTAGTTTCAAAAGTAGATTGTTGGTTGTTTCTTTATAGGTTGTTGCAAATGGTTTGGTTTATGAGTTATGTCTATCTGCCATTGGGTGCAAGCAATAATGTTTCTTTTCTACATTTGATGTGTTCCATACATTAATCACAATATGAAGGAAGCCCTATCTTACATCTCACAACTTATATACAATTCGATAAACAAGAGGTATAATCAGAAGTATTCCAACCACATGCAAACCATACAACAAACAATCTCAAAACCAGCTAGCATTCAAGAGACCAAACATCCACACAACATTTTCCCTCACTTAACTAGTTGAGAAGGCTACAAATTCAAAGCTTTTGTTGCCTATAATTATTCCTTGCTCTGGGATGCACAACATATTATAGCCAAGAAAATATTTGAATTCCTAGCCTTCTCAGGCAGACAAATGAGGGAAAATTTAGTTTGGATGTTTGTGCTCTTTCCACAAGTGTTAAACAGTGTGGGCTTATGGTAATTTTGGCCTATATGTTTTTAAAAGGGAAGGCCATTTGCAACCTTAGCCTTGGTATGCAGGAAGTTGGAAAATGAAAAAGGCTTTCAAGGATTCCAACCAAAGTATATAGAAGAGAACCAATGGGTAAAAATATAGAAGACAACATTCAAGATAGGCTATATAGCAATGACTATTTAATTGGATTGCAACCATAAAGAGAAAACAAAAAGGAAAAATTAAACATAATAGGTTTCAAAGTTTAAACTCCATGCGAGAAAAATAAATGTTGTTGCACCTCTTCCCACTCACTTCAAACAAACATCTTCTCACCAACTTGTCTGCACAAGAATAGGTAAAACACTATCATAGTCGACACATTTATTTTGCATTTCCAACCACCCTCCCTTGCAAAAAACATAAAATAATGCTCGCCCACCTTTGCAAAAGCTGCACAAAACTTAATCCAGCTTGCACCCTCACAGAAGCTAACCCTTGTCGCTCTAGGCTCTCATATTAGGTATAGCAACTGAATGACACCAAACAATGCCTCATTGAAAATTTACCAACATTCATTTTGTTCCCCAAGGCATTAGCTGGAAACGTTATTACTAAAATCCACATTACACACAAAGCATACAACAATTAATGTTGGTGTGAACCAATGCTTAATTTTCGCAGCCTTCTCTATCCACGTGGCCCAAAAAATGCCACCCAATTCCCAA
>VDFB02338215.1:0-50101 GCA_007258455.2 Sequoia sempervirens | reverse complement strand
GCAAACAAAATTAGGGTTAAAAAAAAAATAGTTGTACATTAATTCTCTTTCTCGTAAGTCACGTATTTGCACCTCACCTTTCTCCTTCCCTTCCGTTTAGTGAATAACATGTGAAATCCGATAATAATGCAAGTGGATGGCGATATTTCCAAATTCCAACATTCACTTTCTAATATACTTGGCAGTTTGTGTGACCTCTTTTCTTGTTGGTGTTTGTTTACCGGATTATGTGCATTGTCCAAGCTACTGAAGTTTTCATACATGGTATACCGGACAATGGCAGTAAATCCTTATTACTTTGATATGCCATTTAGTTCAAGAGGGTACTGGAGAGCTCTCGATTGATCAAATGGTTGACTTGTTTTAAAAATCTCTTCTCTCTTATTTTGTTTATAGATGGGTAGGAATGATTTGTCCGGACCTTGTGATCTATATTTTGTATAACATTAACTAGCTATGACATTTTACGAATACCTGGTCTTGATTCGATACCTTCTTTACGGGGATTCATCTAGCAGATAACAGAATGGTACTTTTTAAGTCTGCTGCTTCTTGAGGCATTATGCCAATCGGTATAGGCGTTATAACAATGCCACCTCAATTAGCGCACATGTCTAGCAAGGAATGTATGATTCCTTGAGTCATTATGGTAATGTATTGGAGGAATATAAGTCTGCATATTGAGTTGCTTTATCTACTCTTTGCTGTGTCCTATGAGTTCAACACTTTCAGGAAACAAAAGGCTCAAGGGCATTCTGACTTTAGATCCTAACATTCCTTTTAACATAGAAGTTCTTAAACAGACCGCAAGATACCTTAAGACTATCGGATCTATTCTTTTGACCATTTACTTATCGGATCCTTGCATCCATATCGTATTGAATTATAGATGATCTCTGGATCGAACCTTGTTCTTGCTTCTAATCCCGCTTGTTTGCCTTTGTATGTCTTGTCCATTCTTTCACGTTTTGCATCCATGTCTACTTGTACTTTTGCAACTTCATATCTTACAAAATTCCTCCATCTTTTATCTTTTAGGGAGGTGCATACCATGTTCCAAAGTTTACATCGTTGCTCAAGCAGTGAGGCGCGGCTGGTGAAGGTTGCGAACTTGGTTTACACCTGCCAGATATGCCCATAACTTTAGAAAAGATTTTGTTGAATTAAATCTATAAGATATGGTAATATTAGGGATTCTTTGAAAGGATTTATCTTCTATTTATAGTCCCTCCTCCAGAAGTTAAAATATATATATAAATATGTAGTGGATTTAAAATATATTTATGTGTGTACATTAATAAATCTAAGATTGTATGGTGGTAAATTTTATATGTAATTTTGTATACAAATGTTATGTTTTCAAGGAAGAAGACCTATGCTTAGTATTTATTAGAAATATAGTTAGTGAGTTAGGAAATAATGAATAAATAAAAGGGAAGATCAATTGCATTGATTTAGATTGTTTAAGGGAATATGGAAACAATGGTGTGGAAAGTATTAAAATTATATGTGTATTATGTTTATCACTAAAAAGGAAAATAAGGGTTAGTTGCATAAATTGCAAGTGAGGGATTCAATTCAATATTGAACAAATAGTAATATTAAACATATGAGGATATGGGAGACTTAGGTTATCTTTTGACCCTGAGCATTCTTGAAATTCTAGTTACGAACATCCTAGGAATCATACTATAGGATACTTTTCCCTTAAATGTATTCCTTCTTGTTTAACTCATCATATAAGGTTTATTTTAATAAGAGATTTAATTTGAGATGAATTATACACACATGTTAATCAATGGACTTATTAATTTTGGTTAATTGGAAATTATGTTTTATAGAGATTCTTTAGTAATGATTCTTTAGTAGGGTGTTTATAGGATATGGGATTATTCTTTAAGACTTTGTAATTAATGTGTTTATTCAGAAAATGATTTATTTATAGGAGTTAGGAAATTAGAATTATTAGGTAGTAAAGTTAGGTATTATGTTATTGAGTAGGTTAGTAAAGTGATTAGAGAGTTTCCTTATGTTAATAATTTGGGTAACATTGATAGATTAGTTTATTCTCAATTTGATTAATTTCAAGTGGGATAGTTAACTTAGAAATAATGAAAAGTAGAGTTTTGTATGTAGATAATATTGGCGATAAGGATTATTTCTATTTAGGTGGGAGAATTGATTTATAAGATAAATGGAAGTAAATAAATTTGAAAACTTTAAATAGTTGGGTATTACGATAAAGGCTAGTGAATGATTGTTGATTCGATAAATGTTTTGATTAATTATATTTAGTTAAACAAAGGGTTTATGTAAATGAATAAAATTAGATGATCTTTTCTAAGTCAATTTCCCTCATATTCTTTTAATAGTTGTTTTGTGGGATTTCTATAAGAACAGTTCTAGAAAATACTTGTGATTGATATTAGGATCAAATTGTTGGTTTGAGTGGGTTGATCTTCAAAGGGAGATTGTTGTTATAATGTGTAAATGGGAATATAATTGTGTTTGAAAGAGTATACTTGTGAATAGTGTCTTACGACTTAAACCATTAGATTTTATTTTCACTTCGCAATATTGTGCTATCCTTAAATGTTGGAAATGATTGATCTTTAAACTAATGTTCTTTTTAAAATGTTTCAAGTTACTTCTTATTGAATGAATGGATACATTATTAGAATGTGTGGTTTTATGGATTCTTTCAATGTGACTTTTCCTGAGTTGATTTTTGAGTTGGAGTTTTTCTCTCATTTTATTTATGTTGCTATTCGTTGGGAACCAGTATGTGTTCTTTTGTTCTTTACCTAAGTGGCAAATTGGTTAATGTTATCTTTGTCATGATTGATGGTTCTGCTTGAGTTGTTAATGAGTCAATTGAAAAGTTCTTTGAGTTATGGGTATTCCGAGAGGAGAAAATAGAGGTTTCCCTTGGATGTCCGATTTAGTTCGTATCGAAGTTGTTGATGTTGTTTAAGGGAGTTGTTGATCTTATTTTGATGTATTCTCTCATCATAATTGAATTGAAAATAGTTCTTTAAGGTTTTGCTTTTATTGTTGTCAGATTTTCATGGGGAAACCCTAGTGTAACTTTATGAGAATCTTCCAGAGGTTTATTTTACTATTGGTTAATGTTCCTCCTTTTATGTGCCCTTGTTGTGGCAAATGTTTTGGTTTCATGTTTTTGAAAGGGTTGTACGGGGATCATGGAGATTTTTGATTATGTATTTATGGCAAGATGGGTAATGCCTTGCATGCTGCTCTGTTGTGATATAATGTTCTTTTTATGTTGTACAACCCTTGGATTTTGGTTTTATGTTTTGAGTGTCTAGAGAGAGAGAGTGGCTCTAAGTGGGTGGTCGGCGCACAAAGGGGCGCCAGGATAGCCCTCATTAGAGTGAATTTAATAAGTGATAATTTAAATAATTAACTAGGGGGTGGGTAGAATCACATTAAAAAGATAATTGATGCCTCATCCGCCTTTGAGTGCTACCACAGACTAAAGGGGATTGAGAAGGCCGTGGTTGGCAAGATCGTTGCCTTGTCTTCATGAAAGGTTAACGGTTCCGCATGAGCAACCCTATGGAGCGGTACCTTGAGATAGGAAGCCTGGATAACCATAGATGGAGGCGGCTCCTAGCGCTCGAGTTGCCTGGATAATTCGTCAGTAGACGGAGGCGGCACCTTGCGTTAGTGGTAGCCTGGATAATCCATGTTAAGCCATGCGATGACACTCTCCTCTAACACTCCTTCTTATGTTGTTACTTTGGAAATCCTCTGGAAGTGGGTCTTTGTCTTGAATTGATGGATCATAGTTGTTTTAAATTGATTTATGGTTTTACCCTATTTTGATCTTTGGTGTATTCATTGGTCTTGTGTAATCTTGTTGATAAATTGGGTCTCGACCTTGTACTCTTATGGTACTATGATATGATGTTATTGTGTCGGTTAATGATCATCCTTTGGTTATTTGTTTGCTGGTTATTGCTTTGATTTATGTGATGAGATTTATGACTCTTGGATGTGGTTGATTATGTCATTGTAATTCCTGAGTGTTATGATACTTTTGTATGACATTGAGTTTTGTGGTTCCCTGTTGGATGTTCTTGGTTGAGGTCTCTTTCTTGTTAGCTCCTAGCACGGGGGGTGGGTCTTCAGACTCACATGGTCGGGTGGAACGTGCTAAGCACCCCATTGGGTCCCCAGTCGAGGATCGAGAGGTGTGGATTGGTGCTGTTGCGGCAACTCCAGAATTATATTTATCTTGGAACCAGTTATGATATTGTGCATCATGTTATCTTGTTGTATGGTTTCCGTTCATGATTGGAAACACTCTTGTATCATTGTACTTCTTAAACATTGTACTGTAATGAAATGTTAAACTTGGGGTGGATATTGACCATGGTAGTTGTTATTCAATGTGTTATGTAATCATGCATATGTTGTATTTATGTGCAGATGGCTTCTTATCAATGAATTTTTCATGTATGTGTTATATTTGTTATTGTTAATGATTATATCTTTGGATTTTATTCTTTATTGATGTTGTATGGATCTAAGTCACGTAATGACTCTTCGTGTACCCCAAGGGATGTATGTGTTAATGAATCTATTTAATTGAAATTCGTGATATGACTTGATGTGTATTACATGTATGTTATGTGTATTTTTTTTATAAAAAAAAATTGTGCAGTAATTATTGTGTGATTGTCCTTTGGGGTTCGCACGGCGGGGCGTTATAGTTAAGTTCTAGGAGGTGGGTTGATATACCTAAGCTATAGTTGTGTATCTAGTGATTTCTTGTACTTATGCAAATTGAGTAGATATTTCCAAAATTGAAAACAAAAAGTGAATATTGTTTATACAAATAGAATGTGTTAGAGCACTGGTCTTGTTCTTTGGTGAATTCTGTAAAGCGTGTTGTGTTAGGACATGTAAAGTGAAACCAGTGAATGTATTGTACCCAAGTATAGGATACAGGGTATCTGACTTGGGATAAGGGTGAGGGAGGTCGAATATGATTCCTTATGAGTACCCTTTGTGATGGCCCTTATGTAAGTTAGCTAGTTGTGTGTTTATGTAAATGTGTTAAATGTGCGGATGTGTATTTATCAAATGAAATATGATGTATTCCCTTGTGTTAGTCTTATTTGTATGGTAAATGTGTACCCCTAGTGTTTGGTTCCCCCCTTATGGGAGTGCGATGCCAGCTAGTGTAAATAGGGGTTGAGAGGCACATGTTCTCCCATCGGGAAATTATGAGCTCAGGGCGTGTCCCTAATCCTGACAAAGGATCTATGTCGAGTTATTGTAATCCTCCCATGGATGTTGACCATGGCCTACTCCCCCACATATGAGAGCCACACTTGTTGGTTCATAGTGCAAACCTATTCCTTGATGTTATAACCCATGGGAAAAGGATGGAATTTTATGGACCACCAGTTACTTGTAATTATGTGGTCGGGGACCACTAGTGATTTATATTGATGTGGTCGGGGACCACCAGTGATTCATATTTATGTGGTCAGGGACCACCAGTGATGCAAATTTATGTGGTGTAACGCCCCGCCGTGTGAACCCCAAAGGACAATTACATAATAATTACGGCACAATTTTTTTAAAAAAAAAAATAACATAACATACATGTATTACACATTAAGTCATGACATGAATTCCATTTAAGCAGATTCACTAGCACATACATCCCTTGGGGTACACGAAGAGTCATTACGAGACTGAGATCCACACAACAACAATAAAGAATAAAATCCCAAAGATATAATCCATAACAAAATAAACATTAACAAATATAACATATACATGATAATCATTGATAAGAAACCATTTGAGTACATAAATACAACATAAAAATAATTAACTCAACCCAATGAATAACAACTTCCATGGCCAAACCACACCGAGTTAACATTACATCATAGTACAATGATACAAAGGTACAATGATACAAGAGTGTTTCCAAACATAAATGGAAACCATACATAAGATAACATAATACAAATAACAGATGAAAACTAGCTCCAAGATGGATACAACTCTAGAGTCGCTGCAACCACACCAATCCGCACCTCTCGATCCTCGATTGGGGACCCAATGGGGTGCTTAGCACGTTCCACCTGACCATGTGAGTCCGAAGACCCACCCCCCATGCTAGGAGCTAACAAGAAAGAGACCTCAACCAAGAACATCTAAACAGGGAACCACAAGACTCAACATCATACAAAAGTATCATATAACTGAAGAATTACAATGACAAAATCAACAATATCCAAGAGTCAACATAATAACTTAAATTCATAAAACCCATCACATAGATCAAAGTGATAACTAGTAACAAGTAACCAAAGGATGATCATTAGACACTTCCAAATCAAAAGAATAACAATAACATCATATCTTAGTACCAAAAGAGTACAAGGTCATAAGTCAAATATCAATGAGATCATACAAGACCACAAAGTACACCAAAGATATATCAAGACAATAATCATAAATCAAGATAAATCCAAATATCAACAATCTAAACCAACTCCCATAACCTACTTCCAGAGGAACACAATAAAGTAAAACACATGGGCAACTAGGGGAGAGTGTCATCACATAGTCCTACATGGGCTGTCCTATGCTCTTCCTCCCAACTGGAGGCACCGGTCCCATCTATGGCTGTCCTGTGCTCTTCCTCCCAACTGGAGGCGCCGGTCCATAGGGTGACTCATGCGGAGCCGTAGACCTCTCGTGAAGACGAGGTCACGACCTTGCCAACCACGACCTTCTCAGCCTTCCATTAGTCTGCGGAAGCACTAATGAAGACGAGGCATCCATTTTTAAAATCTTGCAATGATATTACTACCCAACCCACCTAAGTTAATTATTAGGTTTTCACTTATTTACCAACTCACTCGTGGGTTATCCTGTGCCCTTCCCCTTAAACAGGGCACCGGCCCCCACGAGGAGCCACTCTCCCTAGAAACCCAACCACATAAAACCAAGAAACCAAGAACAATCAAGGGTTGTACCATCATAACTTGAACAAAGAATTACAACATAAAAGCGTGCGAGGCATTACCCATCTCGCTAATAAGTACAACATCAGAGTCTCAACAATTCTCGTACAACCCTTTCAAAATAAAGAAACCAATACACTTGCCACTTGGAAGTTCAAAAGAATGACTCTCCACAAACGAGAGTAAAGAAAAACAATATAGTTCCAACAAGAGACTTAACACTTGAAAAACTCCTCAACGAAAGGAAAAATAATGAGGAACCATTAAAATCAGCCATTAAGATCAAAATCTCGACAAAATAGATCAATAAAGAAACAATAAGAAACAAGTACTCCCTTGCCTCTGGAAGATTTCCCATTCAAAGGACTAACAACAGTAACAAGACCCCAAGGAACGAGTCAACAGACATAAGGTAATGAGTGGAAACATCTCACAAAATCATCACAATTAAATTTAATACACTTTCGATCGGTATCCAAGGGAGACCTCTATTTCTCCTCCTAGGTTACCCACCATACAATACTCAACAATCTTACAATTTGACTCATAACAACTCAAACAATAGAACAAACAACCAATGCACAAACCTAATATGAAAATTACTCCTCTCAAATAAAGAAATCAATCCAACATTGACATTCTATACATCTATCCCTATAAAAGACTTAAAATCATCCACTAAATGAGTACAAGAGAGATCGACATTTAGAAGTTCACCTAATTTTACTTACATAATGCAAGCACACATTGAACAAGGGCACCTATAACATGCAAAACTCCACTTTCCAATATTTCCCATTTAACTATTCCACTTGGAACTAACCAAATAAAGAATAAACTAATCTATCAATATTTACACAAATTATCAAAAAAATTGACATAAAGAAATCTCCCTCTATATAACTCTCCATCTTAACTACATAAAAATTTAATTTACTCTTTTTCTAATTTAATTTCAACTATGTTTATCTACCTTACCACATAATTATAAAACACCAATTATTCTATTTCTAACACTATAATTCAACACATGTATACATTTACATAACAATAATTTATTACCAACACCATTAAAAACATATAAAGATCCCCTCAAAATCAAATCAACTCAAGAGGAAACTACATTGGAATGGACTCACAAAAGATATTCAACCTTTAATTAACTAACACAATTTAATCAATAAATTTCCAAAAACGTTTAAACTCCACATTACCCTTTTATCTTTCCATTCACCCATCGATCAGTTAAAACACAATAATAATTTAATTTTCCTATTTACTTACATTTCCGCATTCAATTATCTTATGTAATAAATATCCTAAATTATATTTATTTTATTTTAGTTTTAAAAGAACATAAATAAATAGCTTCATTTACTTTTTCCTAACTTAATATAACTTCTATAATTATTAAAAGGAGAAAAACTAAGAGAAGGTGTATATCTCTCTCTTATTTTAAAAACACAACCAAAATTCCATCTTAACCTTTTTTTTTAAAAAAGATCAAGAAAAAGGAGAGGACTTAATAAGCTGCGAATGAGATTTAAAGCTAAATTTTTTTAAGGATTTTGTTTTGCTTAAGCCAAAGGGTAAAGCTATGGGTTGACCAAGAGAATACAACAAACTTCCCTAAATGCAAGATGGCGAGCCAAAGAGTTGCGAAGGCAAAGACAAAGGTGAAAACAAGATATCTAGGCAAAAATATAGAAGAAATTGGGTTGGCAGATGACAATGAAAGAGACGGGTTGACAATGAAATAAGGGAGATTATTTAAACTTTTAAACTTCCTATTATGTTCAAGTACGATGCTGAGACAGTTTTGACAAATAATATCAGAGAATTTAATTTACCACCCCTATGCCAGTCTACGAGTTGCAGCTGTGACGGGTTGCCAATGGTTTCAGGAAGACTATTTAAATTTATACACAATCCAAAGACTAAACACTGCAGCTGCGATAGGTTGCCAAAGGTAAAAGGGAGATTATATAAATTTAGATTACCAGATTATGAGAAGGAGCTCATCTAAACACTGTATCCAATAACATCAATTTCTCTCAGCTTCGACTGAACGGAGGTAATTGGCAAAGGCTTGAAACATTGCGCAGACCAAGAGAATTAAATAATCTGCTCATTGGTCCTCAATTTCTTCACCTGAACAATCTGCTCAATGACGGCATCAGTGAAGACACACGACCCAAGCTTCCTCCAAGATTGAGATGGTTATGGTTGCAAAAATGTGAGGAACCATTTTCCCTCAGTCTTATGGCTAACATTTGGGATTTTGAGAAATAAAAATCAGAGAGTTTATTTAAATCTATACACCCTACCATGCTCAAGAGAGTCGCTATGACAGGTTGAACAAAGAACCCAGAGAGACTATTTAATTTACTGCACCTTTGCAAGTCTAAACATTGCAGCTGCGGTGGTATGCCAATGGTTTCAGCGAGGCTATTTAATTCTGTACCACGCCTCAACTCTAAATGCTGAAACTGTGACAGGTTGCCCAGTATATTAGAAAGTGAACATTGGAATAAGGAAATGTCTCCATCTAATTGCATTATTTAACATATTTTCAAGGGCTGCAACCGCAATAGATTAACAGAAGAAGATAACCAGAGATGAAGGAGGGGCATCCATCGAAGTACAAGCAAACACAATAAAATTATAATTGGTCATTGAGTGCGCAGGGAGACAAGCATTTGAAATGTAAAGACATGGCAGGACATGCGAATCTGCTGACAGAGTGCCGCCACATAAGATATGCATAAATTAGATTTTAAAGAAAAATCATTATTGACAAATCAATGAGACACAATTTTGACGATGTGCAGAAGATTATAACTACAATTACAAATCTTTCCTAAGAAAAGCTGGGATATTAAACGTACGCAGAAGAAACAATGTCTAGGAACTGTTAGCCCACAATGATCATACCAACCAACAAAGTTTACTGGCAGAATGAGACGATACCCTATCAAGCATATTTTGCTTTAAAGGAGACAAACCCAACCAATCTCTCTACAATTGCTTATTCAGACTTTTTACAAAATAAAGAGCAAAGGAAATCATAACAAAATTATTGAGGGTTTATAGCTACTAGATTCTTGAGCATGAGACAAGCTATTATTACAAAATAAAAGTAATGCTTACAGGTTCAAATGAGGCGAGAATGCTCCTCAAGCAGAGTGTCCTCCTCCTTCGTTCTTCCTTCTTCTTTCTTTCTTGGTTAGTTACCCCCCCCTTTGAACAAACCCCCTCCATATCAAAATATAGCTATTATTTATCTTTCATATTCTACAATTCTCTTTGACTTCCAAAACATTTTAGCTTCCTATCTCCTTAACCATTCAAATTCCTTATTATAATGATTATCTAATAAATTATTAATTATTATCGAATTTCCTTAAAGAATACTTTTACAAAACAAATAGTTTATTTATTTATTAATAACTCTTTACTTATTATTTAATAAAACTAATTTATTTAATTTAATTGATTATTACTTTAATTTCTAATCATATTTTAAATAACTTTGCAAATCACTTATGATTTAAATTTATTATTTAAACATAATTACTGGCATATTATATTTTCCACATAATCAAATAACATAGGAATTAATGAAGCACACACAGAAACTCACACACAAGACCAAAACAACTGACACAGAGGGGTATTACATGTGGTCAGGGACCACCAATTAGTCATATTTATGTGGTCAGGGACCACCAGTTATTCATGTTATGTGGTCAGGGACCACCAGTTATTCATGTTATGTTGTCAGGGACCACCAGTTATTGCATGCTATTATACTTATGTGGTTAGAGAACCACCATTCCCGTCGTCCCCTTAGGTGGCTTATCAAGTCACATGGTGCTCGAAATGTGCAATTTTTATTGTTGGAATATGAATTATTGGTAATCCTTGATTGATGTTTTATTTTATTATGCACCAGCAGTGTGGAATTTTGCATTTATTTTATTAGGCTATTTAGCCATTTGAAGGTTGTTATAGTCCAAATTGCCTCAAGGACTTATTTAATTTCATTTTTGAATTAAGTTTGGAATGTTGAAATGTAGCTACAATTGATCTTTATTTGGTTTCTCTTGATTTTATAATTTTATGTTTTATTGAAACATTGGTTTATGATCTTATGATTTCTTAACTTGAGGCTTTCTTAATGTTTCCTAACTGCTGGTAAACGTGGTGTAATGTGACATATGTAAACTGCCATATCCCGGGGGGTTCCCTGGCAGGTTGTATAGGGGAGTAGATGCGCTAGGGAATTATTTTGAAAAGGAGTTGTGAATGGGACTAGTATGGGATGGTCATTAATCCATTTTTCCCTCATTCTATGAATATTCTTATCTATATGGAGGAGTCCTTAGAGAAGGGCCTCGAGTGGTATCCAATAATATCCATCCTTGTAAACCCCATTATGTGAGCCTTGTGTTGTAAATTATGTGATTTTATGAGGACAGGCGCACCTATTGGGAAGAGCACCCTTTATAGGAGGGCAGGCGCACCCAATTGGGAAGAGCATCCTTGCTATTGTTGTGTGTACATGTGAAATTACAAATAAATGTGATGTGGCATATCTGTGAGCTATGTGAGAAAAATAGTAACATGTGATGCAAAGTTAATATTATTTGAGACATGGTATGAGTGCCATAATTACAAGGTAAAATGCTCTCTTAAGCATAGATTTTGAAAAAATGTGAAGCTAATAAATTCTGAGACATGATTGGTCAATGAAACAAAAATATTTCCTAACATCATGAGTGATGTTTATGATGCAAAGAAATTTTGGAGGTGTATAAAAGGTTATGAATCCATTTAGATATAGGTTTGCATAATTTAATTGAAGTCGATTACATTGTTAATAAATTAGAGCTACATGGATTGTTGTTAGCAGTTGCTAAATTAATCATATATCAAATAAATGTTCTTTGGGGAGAAATTTTTCTCTAAGTATTTAGATATTTAATTCATGGAAGGGATGTCTTTAATGTGCACTTATAGTTGAATAGTTTGATTGTCTCATCAAGAAAGAAAAACAATTAACAATGTGCATTGTTATATGAAGATTATGTTCCAAACCCTAACGACTTCCAGGAGGAAGTCTAAGCTAAGGGGAGGGGGATGTAAGACCCCGCTTTGCATGTGAATAATACAATCTTAATTTTGTTATATACTTATAGATGCTTAGATATATTTTAGGCAATGCATAGTGTGATTTCATGAAAATGTGCTTGTATTTCATTTTGAAATGTTTTATTATCATTTCCATAGAAGTATTAGGCACTTGTAAACTATGAATGTGAATTGGAATTTTAATGAAATGGTTGCACAATTAAATCTTATTTTAGTTACCAAAATAATGTGATATATGATGGTTGCTTATGATTTCATTGGTAATGTGCAGGAAAGAAAAGAGGTGCTAATACGAGAACACAGAACAAATTGAAAGACACCATTTTGTGCTTATGTACTTGATTTCCTTATTTTGGAGCCGAAGGAAAATAGTTACTATGTTTATTCTTTTGGGTTGAAAGGTTATTTAATTGTGTCATGTGAGATATAAGTTGGAGTTAAGGTTTATGAACCCTTATCCAAGTGTGAAACTCGGATAGAACCTTAAGTGGGACTTTAAAGAGGGTTGTTGGTCAATTTCTTTAGTTGGGATACAAAGATAAACCCCCTAGGGTCTATACCATAGTTGTAGGGGACAAGTGGGCATGCAATATGGTCCCAAGGACATGAATTGACCCTTCAAAAGTCCACTTGAAAGGGTGTGACGAATTTGAGTCTTTGGGAGTTGGGAGAAGTGACTTATCACTTCCCCACCACACTCCCCAAAGTTCATTAATGAACTTGGAAAGAGCATCAAATCTCTCACATGTGTGGAGCCACCTTGTAAGGGTCATTGGGTAGAGTGTCATAGTACTTTCCCCATCTCCCCAAAAGTCTCACACATGTGTGAGAGCTTGTGGGGATGTGTGTTGAAAGATCAAATGAGAGAGTGACAAGTGTCTCTCTCTCATTCAGGTGAATTCAAGTTGAATGCCTATATACTTGGATGGAAAAGAGGAAGTGGATGTTACCCACTTCTCCTTCTGGAGAACTTTAGTGGAGATGGCAGAAAGAATGAGAGGAGGAGAGGAGTCCACCTCTTTGAGAAGAAAGTGTTCAAGATGACTTGGCTTAAAGGAAAGATGGTTGAAAGAGTTCAACCCCTTCACCAAATAGAAAGAAGATAAGTTCTTCTTTCCATTTACTCTTGTGTATTTGTTGTAAGAATGTGGCATGTAGTATAGATCATGGTTGAAAATAGAGATTAGAGAACCTAGATGCATGAGATTCAAAGCTATGTTATTATTGTTCCTTTGTAAGAATTTGAAAAGACTCCATTGATCATCTTGGAGCTAAAAGAAATCCTTGCTCGGGGGTATGGCCAGAGCCCACGAGGCTCCATGACGCCATTATGGTAGGGTGGAGAGCAAGAACTTGTTCATAGGTGTGTAAGTCATTTGTTTTCCCAAATATTGTGACAATTATGTAAGTTTAAGGAGATGAGTTTAATTTTGTAGAAATGAAAAAAAATGAAGCCCTTATGCATTGATTTGTTGCTAATTTCACCTCTATGTATTTGTTGTAATGAGAAGAGTTTAAATAAGGAAATGGTGCTTTGTAATATTGAGTAGAGAAATTACACATTGATCTTGCATTTAAAAGAAAGGTTGAGATAAAGAGGGATTCTTTTCTGGGGTTGGCATTTGAAGGGAATATTATGTAAATTTAATTGCATTTTTCCTTTTTATACTTCAAACATGTTCTTTATGTGATGAGCATTTCTTGTAGCCTTACAAGTTAAAGAAAAGTGTTGTAATTCCTTATGTGTGGAATGGAAACAAGATTTTCATGTGTGAAGAGAAATAGGTTATCTAGAAGAAAATAAATAAATTAAAAAAAAAGATAAATTATGTTTGAGTTAAAAAAAAAAGAAAGGGAGATCATTTATGTTTTGATCTAAATTTCAAGATTTGTCAAAATCAAATAAAATTACATTCTATATTAAATATATATATATATATATAGGTATGTTTCCCAATCCATAATAATAACAATAATACTTGTTGGAAGCATTCATTCTATTTTTATAAAAAAGAAAAGAGAAGAAGGGGAAACATATTATTGTGAAATATGTATATTTACACAAATATTAAATGTTTTATTTTACTATGCTCATTCAATATATATACATAAACAATGGTGTCTATATGTGCCCGTCGTGCAAACCCCAGAGAACACACACATAATGCAAATAATTTTTTTTTTTAATAATAATAAAAGTAACATGTACAACATTAAACCATAAACACATCGCCTAACACATAACATAAACACACTTGGTTCTCTGGGGCACGCGAGGTTACATTGCAATCACAAAACAAAACAAAGATAACGAAAACAACTTAACCATTTAATTTATGAAACCATATACAAAGATACAACTGATAGCCATGATGCGAGTATGACAACATCGCATATTAACATCCATGATAAATCTTTTAACATGTTCCAATTCAAACCTAACTATTACATCATTGGAATAATATTACATTACAATCTTCTTTGATACAAGAATTACATTGAATTTCCCAACAAGGGGATTGATACAAATTAATGAACATGAAGTACAACTGATCACTGGAACATCTGCACTGCGGAAAGCTGAGATGACAAGACGCTGATGGGGAACCCAACGGGTGCGGAGCACGTTCCACCCAACCATGTGAATTACGAAGTAACTCACCCCCCGTGCTCAGAGGTGACGAGGAAGTGAACCCGACCATGAATGTCAAACCGACTCAACAACATGATACAGAACAAGAACAACTCAAATATGCAATGCACAACCAACAACGTACTCAAATCACATAACCAGTTAAACCAAGAACTCATCACAATAACATGAAGTAATATCACTAAACAATCACAAATCAAATTCACAAGAAATCAAAGATACATCACAAAGAGATAACATCCAGAGGCAACAACAAGCACAAGGGTGTCAAGTGGAGAGTGTCATCGCATAGCTCTCATGGGATTTCCTGGCCCTTCCTCCAACTGAGGCGCCGGCACCCATCTATGGATATCCTGGCCCTTCCTCCTAACTGAGGCGCCGGCACCATAGGGTAGCTGATGCGGAGCCAATAGTCTCTCATGAGGACGAGACTCTGACTTTGCCGACCACGGCCTTCTCAGTCTATCACTAGTCTAAGGTAGCCCTAATGCATAGCCGAGGAATCCAAGTTTTATTATCTTGTATTTTTAAACTACCCATCCCCCTAAATCTATTGTTTAGGTTATCACTTGTTTACTACTCTTCGAGGGTTATCCTGGCCCTTCCTCATCCGAGGCGCCGGCGCCCACGAAGAGCCACTCTCCCTCCTATGACCCCTAACATATCTCACATCGGCAAGGGTTGGACCAAATCAAAAGAACCATAATTCTCGAATCACACCTACGAGGTATTATTCCTCTCGCAACAATCCATAACAACTATCACAAGAAAACGTCCAACCCTTCCAAGCACAAATTACAAAGCTACGAAATCACAGGTATAAATAAGATGAAACCAGTTCCAACTAGACATGCCTCTGGACTAGGGTTACAAGACAAGAGGGTTCCCACATGTCAACACAAGCGATAAAGAAGAATATAGCATAACAGAAAAAAAAAAAAAAACTTACATCCAAATAGCAAGATTACACCAGTAAGATTAAAACCATTCTCGAAGAATAACCCAAAACGATTGTCACAATTAAATCCACAATCACACAAAACTAAAGCTTGTCTAACCTATTTATTTCAAATCAAATAATAGTTAACATAACGGTGCCTATTTACAAAAACACAAGACAATCACTTATCTATTACCACAATACAAAACTACATTATTCCGTTATAATGAGTTTACATAAATAATTAATTACCATTCATCTTTAAATAAATGCATCACTTAATCACCTAAACTGAATAAAATTCCATATATAAAACCCATTATCATTATATATTGAAAATTATCAAATACATTTTAAAATTATAAAATATAATATATATATATATATATAAATATATATATATATTAAATCTATATTTAAAATTATAAAAATATAATGTATATATATATATATATACATATTAAATCCATCAATAAATATAAAAGCAAACAATAATAATTAAAAAAAAACTTAATAAAACTTTTTTTTTAAAGCCATACGGCTTACCCGGCAGTCCACGGACGGCCTGTACAGCAGCCCTTACGGCTGCTGTCTCCTGCGGACTGCTGCGCACAGCAGTCCGTAAGGACTGCTGTGGCAGTCCGCCACAGGGGGCGGGTGGGTACGGCCTGCCGTGCCCTCCCAACCCCAATTCAATTAAATTTTTTTTTCAAAATAAAAATTTCGATTTCCCAATCGAAATTTCAATTATATATTTTTTATATATATTCTTTTAAAAAGATTTGAACGCGTTTCCATGAACACGGAAACAAAAAAAAAAAAAATAATAATAATAAATTCCTGTGTACGAAATATGACGGATTTCGGAGTTTCGATTTTCGTTTTCTGATAAAAACAATATAAATATTTAACAAAAAAGGATTTTAATGGAGATATAAGTAGATTTATATATATATATATGAATCAGGGTATAAATATATCTATATACACACAAACATACATATATTTTAATATGAGGGCAGAAGTACAGAGATAAATTTTAAATTGGAGAACAAAAGAATAAAAAAGAGCAATAAATATTTACACATATTCAGATATTTTCAAATTTTCAAAAGCATTGTTTTTCAAAAGGGGAAATCACTTTTCTCTAATTACTATTTTGATAATTGGTATGTTTCAGAAGATTGGGTTTTTCTTTGTTTTGACAATATCTGGAACCATATAATAACTTTGATTTTCCTTGTTTTCTAGTATGATAACTTGTCCTAGTTTCAGTTTTCAACAGAGGGTTTTCTACATTTACAAAAAAATCATTTTTAATACAATATATCTTTTCTTTTCAGAAACAGACCGATAACAGAAAGGGTACGAGAAGAGGACAACGAAAGGAACCTGGAGTCGAATGCAAATCTGGAGATGCCTGCTTGACTCTGATGCCCTCGAACTTGATTCCAGATCCTTAGTCCAGAACGAACTCACAATCCCTTGAGCAACTTCAACTTTCTGATCTTCTGTGTGTGTGTGTGTGAGCACTCCTCAAAAATTCATAGTTAAATAAAATATGTTCTTCCTCTCTCCAAAGCTCTCCTCCAAAAAAAAAATCCAGATAAAAGGAAAAATCAATCTTTAAAACAAGCTTTCTTTTCAACACTCAAACCCTATTGGCTCACACTGTGTTTTGTTCTTTTATTTGTTTTTATTACTTTAATTCCTGTTTTTTCAACTTTTCTTGCAACTCACATCTCAAATTTATTTTAAATAATTTATTCTCATAATTATCCCCACCAATTTATTTAATTAAAATAATTTAAGCAGATTTATAATTTAATTATTATTTAATTGAAATGTAAGATTTTCAAAAATAATTAAATTATTTAAATATTTAAATACCATTTACTCCAACATTAAAATAAATAATTATTTCAATCATAAAGACTAGTCATAACTGTAAATGCCCTCATAAAATAAACTAAGACAAAACCCATAACACAACAGACAATAACGACAATAACACACATCGACTATACCAACAAATGAGACAACCTGACATCATGGGACGGGAGGACTTCATCGTCACCTCTGTATCAACATTTATCCGTTGGGTTATTTGGTGCTCGCCCTGTCCTGCCGAAGCAGGTGGAATCGAGACTTATACCTGCAATCCTGCATACAAACGAAGTTGTGTACATGTGCATATAAACATATATATATCAAAGCATTAAATCCAGTTACTACATTGTGAGAAGGAATTGCAACATAACAGGGCACTCGCGAACGAGTGATGCTATATTGTCCTTCGTCACACCTATTCTAACAATTATAGCATAATCAAAGAATTACATTTCTAAATAACAATCATCACATTACATATTAAATTAAATCATTGCATCATATCACAATTCATAAAATTAACAGATATAATCAACCATAATGTCATATAAAGTAGTCATATCCAAAATGAAATAACATCGTCTAGCATCTAAACTAACCATATCAAACAATAGCAGTATCATCATAGTATCTGAATAACCACATCAAATAATAACATATCATCATAGTATCTGAGCATCAAACAAAACATAACACTACTGAGTCCATCTAGCAACCAGGAGGGTTATTACATCCTCCCCCCCTTAAATACGGCTTACTCCTGTAAGCCAGAAAACAAGTATGGGTAGGATTCTCGCATACGGGAAGCATCCTCCCAAGTCGCTGAAGCCTCATCATTAGGATCCCACTGGACCCTCACCTGCTCAATATCCCTGCCTCTGAGTCCGAGCCTCCTGTGCTGCACCACGGCCACGGGCTCTAGAGCTAGTTGCCCGTCCTCGACCTGTAGAGCATTCCAATCAAGAACATGAGTAACATCCGGAAAGTAAGGCCTAAGAACTGAAACATGAAAGACATCGTGAATCCGCGACAGACTAGGTGGCAATGCCAGGCGATAGGCAACAGGACCTATACGCTCTAACACCTCAAACGGACCCACGAAACGGGGTGCAAGCTTAGAACCCTTTCCATAGCGAATAGGGCTCTTCCGAGGATGAACTCTGAGAAACACTCTATCTCCTATAGCAAACTGTCGATCTACCCTGTGTGCATCAGCAAATTTCTTCTGCCTATCTTGAGCTGCTACCAGATGCTCTCGGATGCGAGCTACCTGTTGCTCCATGTCACGAAGCATCTCAGGTCCAAGAAGGACCCTGTCCTCTAATCGATCCCAACTCAAAGGGGTACGACAAGGACGACCATACAAAGCCTGAAATGGAGCCATGCCAATCGAACTGTGATAGCCATTATTGTACGCAAACTCAACCAAATGTAGGTAGTCTTCCCAATGAGACTGCTGGTCCATGACATACATACGAAGCATATCCTCAAGCACCTGATTAACTCTCTCAGTCTGACCATCTGTCTCAGGATGGTAGGCAGAACTAAAATTCAACTTAGTCCCTAAGGACCGTTGAAGGGATGTCCATAATGCAGAAGTGAATACCGGATCTCTGTCAGAAATAATCCTGCGCGGTATCCCATGTAGTCTAACAATGTCCTCCATGAACACCCTAGCCACCACTGAAGCAGTATATGAAGATCGAATAGGAGAGAAATGGGCTACCTTGGTCAACCTGTCCACAGTGACCATGATAGCGTCGTGTCGCCTGGAAGACATGGGCAACCCGACTATAAAATCCATAGAAATGATGTCCCACTTCCACTCTGGAACAAGATGCGGCTGCAACAAGCCTGCTGGATGATGATGCTCGGCCTTCACTCTCTGACATTCAAGACACCTAGCCACAAAATCAGCAATGTCACGCTTCAATCCTGCCCAAAAATATAGTGCACGAAGATCAGCGTACATCTTCTTAACTCCTGGGTGTGCCGAATAAGGAGCTCTATGAGCTTCCGTCAAAATAAGGGTACGAAGACCCTCTGCAGGAGGTACATACATACGGCCTGCATAGCGCAAAACACCATCCGTATCCAAAGAGTACCCTGCAAATTTACCTTCTAAGGCTCTACCTGACTCAATCTCTGCCTTCACTGCCTGATACCAATCATCAGAAGGAAGAGCTGCAACAATCTGACTCTTCAAATCAACCTCAAGAGTCAAAGCGGATAACTCATGCCTGCGTCTGCTCAATGCATCTGCTACAACATTCTCCTTACCCTGAATATATTTCACCTCAAAGTCGTACTCACACAAAAATTCCATCCACCTTCTCTGTCTTGCATTCAAGTTCGGCTGCGTGAAGATGTACTGTAGACTACGGTGGTCTGTATGCAACTCGAACCGATGCCCAAGGAGAAAGTGCCTCCACCTCACCAAGGCATGCACAACTGCGGCTAACTCCAAATCGTGAGTGGGGTAATTAAGTTCATGGTCCTTCAGTTTCCGTGACTCATAAGCAATCACTCGACCTTCCTGCATCAACACCGCCCCTAAACCCTCCAAAGAAGCATCTGTACAGACAACAAAATCGCCTGCCGGATCAGGCACTGCTAAGATAGGAGCACTAGTCAACTTATCCTTCAGAGTCTGGAAAGCTAACTGACATTGCTCGGACCAAAGAAATTTCTTTCCCTTCCTCTGCAAAGAGGTGATAGGATGGGCCAACCTAGAAAACCCCTGAACAAACCGCCTATAATATCCTGCAAGTCCCATGAAGCTGCGAATCTCTGAGACATTGGTGGGTGCGGGCCAATCCACAATAGCCTGAATCTTTGCAGGATCGACTGAAATTCCCTCACCGGAAATCACATGTCCCAAATACTGAACTTCAGTCTTATAAAAGTCACACTTTTTGAGATTGGCAAACAACTGATTATCCCTTAAACACTGCAATACCTGCTTTAGATGTTCTTCATGTTCCTCCATCGACCTAGAATAGATCAGGATGTCATCGAGAAACACTAGAACGAATTTATCCAAGTATGTACGGAAAACTCCATTCATTAGACTCATGAAGACTGAAGGTGCATTCGTCAACCCGAACGGCATCACAGTGAACTCGTAATGTCCGTATCGAGTTCGAAATGCTGTTTTGTGAATATCTGCATCAGCAATCCTCAATTGGTGGTATCCCGATTTGAGATCAATTTTAGAGAACACCCTTGCCCCTTTTATCTGATCGAAGAGATCGTCAATCCTGGGCAATGGATATCGGTTCTTCACTGTTACCTTATTCAACTGCCTGTAGTCAATACACAAGCGAAGAGAACCATCCTTCTTTTTCACAAATATCACCGGTGCTCCCCAAGGAGAAACACTTGGGCGGATAAAACCCTTGGCCAACAATTCTTCCAACTGAAGACGGAGTTCCTGTAGTTCCTGTGTTGTCATCCGATATGGAGCTCGAGATATGGGCTCGGCTCCAGGTACCAGATCAATCCGGAAATCCACATCTCGCTTAGGCGGCATACCAGGAATCTCCTCTGGAAACACATCAGAAAAACCCTTAAGAAGGGGGTAATCATCCAATGACAACCCCTGACTATCCTCAGATTCCAAGTCACTCACAGATACTGCAAATAGCTGACAACCCTGTCGGAAGTGCCTTTTGAGCTGCATGGCAGAGATCATACGTAATGAGATGGGCCTCTGAATACCCAAGATCTCCACCTCCTTACCAGAGTCATCAGTGCACCTTACTGCCTTTCGACGACAGTCAATCATAGCACGATGTGCACTCAACCAATCCATGCCTAAGACAATATCATAAGAACCGAGTGGCAGAATTCTGAGGTCCACCTTGGTTGACATTTCACCTATACCCAAATTACAATCCTGCACAAGTTTCTCTACCACAACCCTGGACCCTGATGCTAGTTCAACATGCCATTTTACGCCTTGACTAATTGCCACCAAACCACATCGCTCAACAACTAAAGGTGATATAAAGGAATCAGAAGCACCCGAATCAAAAAGTATAGAAATGCTAGAATTATTCAACACACCTGATGCCTCAACCACTGTGTTCTGATGGACTGCCTGACGATTATCCACTGAAGCAAACACACGATGAGATCTCCCTGCATCACCTACTGTCGGCTCTGATGCTGCTGGCCTCTGATTAAATCCGGAGGTGTTCTTCTGAGGACACATCCTAGCAATATGCCCCGGCTGTCCACAAGAGAAACACCCAGTGCCTCTGCCAAAACCTCTGCCCCCTGATGGAGCATTTGACTGCTGAAAACTCCCACGAGTCGGTGCTGACTGGAAGCTAGGTGCAGGCTGTACAAAACGTTCCTGTCGAACCCGGTTCCTGCTCCGATCTCTGCGAAACTGAGAATTGCCACCCTGTTGAGATTGATTGTATTTCTGTTTTGACTGCTGCTGCTGAGGCTGCTGCTGCTGATAACCCCCTTTCGAGGGTGGGTACCTGTTCCTGGAAGATCCTGCTCCCTGTGACTGCCCTCCATGAGCAACATAACCAGGTGCGGGTGTGCTACCAATCTGTACTCCGATGTGACCACCCAAAGCCATGGCCAAATTCTCCTCCACTAAGCGAGCCTTCTCCACTGCCATCTCCATCGTCTTCGGCTCGAAGACTCGAACACCACCACTGATGTGGGCATTTAAGCCCCGAACAAAATGCTGCACTAACATGCCCTCATCGTGGCTAATCCCTGCATACTGCTTCAACTCATAGAAGCGCCTCTCATACTGCTCCACTGACATAGACAACTGCTTGAGATCGTGAAACTCGTCAGCCCTGCGTTGCCTCCAATGGTCTGAGAGGAAACGAGCTCTGAACCTGTCTAGGAACAACTCCCAAGTAACCATACTGAGATCAAGATGCAGTTTCTGTTCCTCAAGGCGCCACCAAGTAGACGCGAAGCCTCGCAAGTGCATAACTGCGCACCGAGCCTTGGTATTGCTACCGTAGGGGTGCATGGCGAAGCAACGGTCTAAGTCAATTAACCAGGTCTCAGCCTCAAGACCTCCTCCAGAACCATCAAAAGTAGGAGGGTGTGCCCTCATCAAATCCCTCATGTGGCCTGCTACGACTGCATCCGGAACCACATCTGTATCCCTGCGCCTCGGAGATCTCTCTCTCTCCCTCTCCACCTGGTGTACCTCATCTGGCCTGGGTCCCAATCGGTCAAGAATCTCTCCAAGTATATGCTGTAACTGACCGTCTAGACCTGGCGGTACTGGATTCTGGTCACCTGATGGAACACTATGAAGACTCTGCTGTTCCTCATGCTCAGAGCCATGGGAACTAGGAACTGAGGGGCTTCGCCGGTTTGCTCCACGTCCGGCACCACGGCCTCTTCCACGACCACGTCCTCTACCTCGAGGCATAGTTCTGCGCCACAAGATAAAGTACGACATGAGCACAAGAGTTGCACAAACGGTAACCTAATGGACTACACTACCCAAAGACCCTAGCGTTTGCAACCTTGGCTCTGATACCAAGTTGTAACGCCCGTCGTGCAAACCCCAGAGAACACACACATAATGCGAATAATTTTTTTTTTTTAAATAAAAAAGTAACATGTACAACATTAAACCATAAACACATCGCCTAACACATAACATAAACACACTTGGTTCTCTGGGGCACGCGAGGTTACATTGCAATCACAAAACAAAACAAAGATAACGAAAACAACTTAACCATTTAATTTATAAAAACCATATACAAAGATACAACTGATAGCCATGATGCGAGTATGACAACATCGCATATTTACATCCATGATAAATCTTTTAACATGTTCCAATTCAAACCTAACTATTACATCATTGGAATAATATTACATTACAATCTTCTTTGATACAAGAATTACATTGAATTTCCCAACATGGGGATGGATACAAAATAATGAACATGAAGTACAACTGATCACTGGAACATCTGCACTGCGGAAAGCTGAGATGACAAGACGCTGATGGGGAACCCAACGGGTGCGGAGCACGTTCCACCCAACCATGTGAATTACGAAGTAACTCACCCCCCGTGCTCAGAGGTGACGAGGAAGTGAACCCGACCATGAATGTCAAACCGACTCAACAACATGATACAGAACAAGAACAACTCAAATATGCAATGCACAACCAACAACGTACTCAAATCACATAACCAGTTAAACCAAGAACTCATCACAATAACATGAAGTAATATCACAAAACAATCACAAATCAAATTCACAAGAAATCAAAGATACATCACAAAGAGATAACATCCAGAGGCAACAACAAGCACAAGGGTGTCAAGTGGAGAGTGTCATCGCATAGCTCTCATGGGATTTCCTGGCCCTTCCTCCAACTGAGGCGCCGACACCCATCTATGGATATCCTGGCCCTTCCTCCTAACTGAGGCGCCGGCACCATAGGGTAGCTGATGCGGAGCCAATAGTCTCTCATGAGGACGAGACTCTGACTTTGCCGACCACGGCCTTCTCAGTCTATCACTAGTCTAAGGTAGCCCTAATGCATAGCCGAGGAATCCAAAGTTTTATTATCTTGTGTTTTTAAACTACCCAACCCCCTAAATCTATTGTTTAGGTTATCACTTGTTTACTACTCTTTCGAGGGTTATCCTGGCCCTTCCTCATCCGAGGCGCCGGCGCCCACGAAGAGCCACTCTCCCTCCTATGACCCCTAACATATCTCACATCGGCAAGGGTTGGACCAAATCAAAAAGAACCATAATACTCGAATCACACATACGAGGTATTATTCCTCTCGCAACAATCCATAACAACTATCACAAGAAAACGTCCAACCCTTCCAAGCACAAATTACAAAGCTACGAAATCACAGGTATAAATAAGATGAAACCAGTTCCAACTAGACATGCCTCTGGACTAGGGTTACAAGACAAGAGGGTTCCCACATGTCAACACAAGCGATAAAGAAGAATATAGCATAACAGAAAAAAAAAAAAAACTTACATCCAAATAGCAAGATTACACCAGTAAGATTAAAACCATTCTCGAAGAATAACCCAAAACGATTGTCACAATTAAATCCACAATCACACAAAACTAAAGCTTGTCTAACCTATTTATTTCAAATCAATAATAATTAACATAACGGTGCCTATTTACAAAAACACAAGGCAATCACTTATCTATTACCACAATACAAAACTACATTATTCCGTTATAATAAGTTTACATAAATAATTAATTACCATTCATCTTTAAATAAATGCATCACTTAATCACCTAAACTGATAAAATTCCATATATAAAACCCATTATCATTATATATTGAAAATTATCAAATACATTTTAAAATTATAAAATATAATATATATATATATATATAAAATCTATATTTAAAATTATAAAAATATAATATATATATATATATATTATATATATATATAAAATCGATCAATAAATATAAAAACGAACAGTAATAATTAAAAAAACTTAATAAAACTTTTTCTTAAAGCCATACGGCTTACCCAGCAGTCCACGGACTGCCGCGGCATGTACAGCAGCCCTTACGACTGCTGTACGCAGTAGTCCTGCGGAAGGACTGCTGTGGCAGTCCGCCACAGGGGGCAGGTGGGTACGGCCTGCCGTGCCCTCCCAACCCCAATACAATTAAAAACTTTTATCAAAATAAAAATTTCGATTTCCCAATTGAAATTTCATTTATTTTTATATATTCTTTTAAGATTTGAGCAGCGTTTCCATGAACGAACAAAAAAATAAAATAATAATAATATCTATTCCTGGATTAGAAATATGGCCGGTTCGGTTCGATTCGTTTACATTAAAACAATATAAATATTTAACAAAAAAGGATTTTAATGGAGATATAAGTAGATTTATATATATATATGAATCAGGGTATAAATATATCTATATACACACAAACATACATATATTTTAATATGAGGGCAGAAGTACAGAGATAAATTTTAAATTGGAGAACAAAAGAATAAAAAAGAGCAATAAATATTTACACATATTCAGATATTTTCAAATTTTCAAAAGCATTGTTTTTCAAAAGGGGAAATCACTTTTCTCTAATTACTATTTTGATAATTGGTATGTTTCAGAAGATTGGGTTTTTCTTTGTTTTGACAATATCTGGAGCCATATAATAACTTTGATTTTCCTTGTTTTCTAGTATGATAACTTGTCCTAGTTTCAGTTTTCAACAGAGGGTTTTCTACATTTACAAAAAAAATCATTTTTAATACAATATATCTTTTCTTTTTGACAGACGTCTTGAAAGTGCGAGAAAGAGGACGAAAGAACACGAGTGAATGCAAATCACGGAGATGCCTTGACTCACGATGCCCTCGAACTTGATTCAGATCATAGTCGAAGCGAACTCCACAATCCCATGAGCAACTTCAACTACGATCTTACGTGTGTGTGTGTGTGAGAACCCTCAAGAATTCATAGTTAAATAAAATATGTTCTTCCTCTCTCCAAAGCTCTCCTCCAAAAAATCCAGATAAAAGGAAAAATCAATCTTTAAAACAAGCTTTCTTTTCAACACTCAAACCCTATTGGCTCACACTGTGTTTTTGTTCTTTTATTTGTTTTTATTACTTTAATTCCTGTTTTTTTAACTTTTCTTGCAACTCACATCTCAAATTTATTTTAAATAATTTATTCTCATAATTATCCACCACCAATTTATTTAATTAAAATAATTTAAGCAGATTTATAATTTAATTATTATTTAATTGAAATGTAAGATTTTCAAAAATAATTAAATTATTTAAATATTTAAATACCATTTACTCCAACATTAAAATAAATAATTATTTCAATCATAAAGACTAGTCATAACTGTAAATGCCCTCATAAAATAAACTAAGACAAAACCCATAACACAACAGACAATAACGACAATAACACACATCGACTATACCCACAAATGAGACAACCTGACATCATGGGACGGGAGGACTTCATCGTCACCTCTGTATCAACATTTATCCGTTGGGTTATTTGGTGCTCGCCCTGTCCTGCCGAAGCAGGTGGAATCGAGACTTATACCTGCAATCCTGCATACAAACGAAGTTGTGTACATGTGCATATAAACATATATATATCAAAGCATTAAATCCAGTTACTACATTGTGAGAAGGAATTGCAACATAACAGGGCACTCGCGAACGAGTGATGCTATATTGTCCTTCGTCACACCTATTCTAACAATTATAGCATAATCAAAGAATTACATTTCTAAATAACAATCATCACATTACATATTAAATTAAATCATTGCATCATATCACAATTCATAAAATTAACAGATATAATCAACCATAATGTCATATAAAGTAGTCATATCCAAAATGAAATAATATCGTCTAGCATCTAAACTAACCATATCAAACAATAGCAGTATCATCATAGTATCTGAGCATCAAACAAAACATAACACTACTGAGTCCATCTAGCAACCAGGAGGGTTATTACAATTTTGGCCTAGATGGAATTGTTAAACTTGTGTAGGTAAGTATACAGTCATAGAGAGAGTAAGCTAGAACTTCATTTATGTAATCCTTAAATCTTTGAAAGATTGAATTTTAATGGTTTATATAACATAATACTTACATATCATTAGAATGGGTAAAAGTCTATTTAATAAATGAAACGTATTACATTTTTAAAACATTCCTATTAATATTATCATATATGATTGGAATTTGAAGTTAATTCCTCATTCTATAAAGTCTAGGTTTAATCAAATTTGTGGAATGATGATACTTGGTGAATGGGAAAAGACGTATAATTTGTTTGTTAAATAATAATCTGTTTCCTTTAGATATTAAAATAATAGAGTTATAACTAGTTTAGTTACTAACGAAGTAATGAATGTTGCTTACAAAATAAAAGTGTTAAAGGGTTACTAATAAGTATGGATTTTTCATATCACACTCAAGCAAGGGTGAGTCGATATTAATGTTGTAACAACAGTATAATTATTCAAAGAGTAGTCAATTTGTTGATTTTATAGGTGATCTAGTTTATTATTGTAATGGGGACTAATAGAAATAAATATGGAGTTTTCTTGAAGATATGATATTTTAAAAATCCTTAGACATTGGGTATCACACCCAATACAAAAAGCTATTGACCCCTTTTGAATGAGTAAATTGTAGGTTCCTCATATGTAAATTAAAATTATTTCACCATCAAACAACCATTTTAAGAGTTTGCATGTGGAATATCACTCGCCACTAAATAAGTGGAAGAGTATGTGTTCATTTTGTTATTTTTTTGGATTTATAAACCCATTGAATAAGTGGAAGAGTATGTGTTCATTTTGTTATTATTTTTGAATTTCCAACCCCACTCAATAAGTGGAATATCACCCACCACTTAATAAGTAGAAGAGTATGTGTCATTTCATTATTATTTTTTAATTTCTAACCCAACTGAATAAGTGATATATCACTCATTGCTAAATAAGTGGAAGAATATGCTTCCATTCTATCTCTACTAAATAAGTGAGTGTTGTTTGTGTTCCTCAATATCATATACCTCATCTTATGAGGATCTTGGTGATTAGAAAGTGGAAAGGATGTTTTTTTCAAATCCCTTACACAATATGCTCTTACCTCGCCTCAATGAAGATCTTGGTGATAAGAAAATGGAAAGGGGAGTGTTGAATGTTATCAAATTTTCTTTTTAAAATATTTTTAAGGGAATGAATTAAAATGCTTTGATTTATTGTTTTTCCACTACTAAGTCATATGTTTTAAACTTAATATAAAATTTATACCATAATAGCTATAGAGTAGAATATTAATCCCATCGTATGTTATTCTTTTGGGTTTTAATTGAATTATGTTTTGAATGCAATACTAGGGAAATTTATTGGAATAGGAATAGAGTTTTTTTTTCTAGGAAGTTAGATTATAAGTAAATATGAAAGTATTTTTCAATCAACTCAATATCACATTCCCTTGTAGTGTGTTTGTTTGAGGTTTCCTTACCATTTTCATATATGTGGGTGGAAATCGATGTTGTATTTGGGGATGTCAAACTATAGAAAGGGTTGCATACTCACTCGTATAATTATATGAAAATAAAAATAGAACTACATGTATGTCTATACACCTTGACTCTATTACAGTAAACTCAAGATGTTGAGCTATGAAGCCTTTGGACGTTATGTATGGAAGGTCATCAGAGATGAGCCCCTAAGGCATAGGTTGGAACTTAGGCCATCTTCTCTTGTACTTGGTTGGGAAACAACTTATGAGACTGTCATATGTGATGGTAAAACCTTGAAGTTGTGTGGTACCTTAGTTATGTTTGGATGTAAGATTTGGGTATGTTTAATAAAAACTATGTTAGTTTGATTATAACAATTTTTTTAATGATTTAAGAGAAAGCATAAAACTTCTATCACAAAGGATTAAGATAAAATATGTTCTTTGTATACTCTGAAGGAATCTTGAATAGATTTTCTTGACTCCTCAAGGCTTTAGGATAAAATATGAGGCAGGATTCAAGCTAACTACTTATTTTATGTATACTTTTAAACATGATGACCTTGGTGCACTTCTAAATGGGAGTGTAGTCTTTAGAGAGTGACTTGGGACCCAAATGATCCCGATGGGTCTAAGTCTCTGGATAGAGCATTTTTTATCCTTTATGGATGGATGCCTACCACATTTTGGTAGATGCATATCTTATATGGATATAAGAACTCTTTTCTTGTATGGATGGATTCTTAAATTGTAAGGTTGGAATCATGTCCTAGATGGACATATGCCTATCCTATATGGATAGAAGTACCTAAGTATACAATTAAATAAAATTATATTAAGGTATTAGTAAAACAAAACCATTCATAGTTTTTGAGTTAATAGATATAGGTCTTTACAAAAAAAACCAACATAAAAAATGTTGGAATGTAGCAACAGTCCATGCATAAGATTGCATAATTTACTTTTCCATAAAACAACGACTTTGGTTAAGAAAAATTACGTGTTTACTGTTTTACATCATAACTTGTATGATTACTTTTAGTTAACAAGGGCTGCATTTCAATTGCAATCCTTGCTAAAGCTTGCAAGCATGGAGCATAATCTATTGGAACCAAAACCTTGTGAATTTTTAGTGTTTTAGATTATAGTTATATCTACAATATGAATGGTGTGCTTCAATAATATGGGAAGCTTGGCTAGCATTTGTGGCTTCTAATGACTTCACTTATTCTAAGGAATGGGTATGTGCAGGATCATCATGGAAAAAATAGGCCCTTAAGTGGCAAAAAATTGAGAAAAATTAGAGTTAGGAAACTTGACGTAAAAAATTGAATAAGCTATCTATATTATTTCAAAAATATGTCAGAAAAGAATTTGTAGAAACTTGAATGTAGTTTCTAAACTACTAGGTTTATTTTTCTAAAAACAAAATCTATTTGGTGAAAATTTGAAATTTCAATGCAGTAGTAATTCAATTTCAGGGAAAAAATAAGAAGTAGGTGTCTGTCTGACCACCCTAACCATAATAAAATGATAATAATTTTTTATAAGATTTTAGATATAAGTAGAGGACACATGTTCGGATGTGATGCATATTTTTTTTGTAATTTTTTTTTGGTAAATAATTAATTATGATTTTCTTATTACAAATTTTAAAACATATAAAAACGTGTACATCTAACCACCTTAACTTGGTCAAAAATTTATGAAATTCAAAATTTCTTTTTTAATCCTATATTATACGAAGCATAGAATGTGACAGATGTTTCAAATTCAAAAAATGTAATACTTTTTGAAAGCTATAGATGTTTTTCAATCATCCTGTCAATCAAGACTTTAGTCATAATTCAAATAGAAAATTAATAATAATTATTTATTAAGTTCAAAGTAAAGCATAATTTATATTGGTAGAAAGATGAAAATATCATTTAAAAACCCCTTTCATTTCATTAATTTTGGTTAAAAAAAATTTGTCAGCCACATACCCTACAAATACCCATCATATCGCCACTTTTTGACCCATCATGATCCTGCACATACCTGAATGTTATTTAAATGTTGTTATTTTCTAGAAATTTTAGTAGTCTCAGAGATGGATATGAGCTTTGTAATGCCTAGAATTTTATACTAAAAATACAATTAAAGACAAACACAAATTTCAAATTTCGACTGTAAATACTAGCATAATTCCCAAAGACAACTTCCTATACACACACTTCATGAAAGAATAACAAACATTTGACTGGAATAAATTATAAGGACTCACCCATCTACATAATTGTTAAGGAAATCAAGGTTAAGTTTCAAATGGAGATATGGAATCCACATCACTAAGGTAGGTTTGATTAGTCCTACTAATAAATCAATAATCACAAACTTAATTCAAGTCACAAGATATGAAAATACAATATATATAATTCAATAGTAATAGTGACAGAACAAGCCTAGGGGCCAGACCTAATTCCTCGGGGGCTCGTCTTTGACGGCCTTGCCTACGTATATAATTCGCAGAGGAACCGTAGTTCGACAACTAGACTTTAACCATCTCCCTTGGATAACAAAGGAATATAATCACTAGGTTCAAAGGTGTCTTGACTTCAATTACAATCATAAACCACTCACACCAAACCACACTTCAACAAGGGATAACATAAGTTTGAGATAAGAATTACTGTCAAGTACCCCTATAGGGTTATTTAAAATTGGCTATACCATTGCAAGTCTTAATTAGTGTCAAGGGAGAACTATGTTGTCAAGACAACCTATCTTGACCCAATATGACAAGGACGCAAGTAATTATTTATCTTATTTAACTTTTCTAAACCAACATAAGACATATCATTTCTACATGGATGATAAAATTAACATATCAGAAGGAAAATTTAAATACACGAATTCTCTTAAATGCATGACATAGTTAAACCTCTACTCATAAGATACTTACCAAGAATGAATTTTATCCAAACAATAATAACTGTGTGAAAATGGTAATCTTAACCAATTAGTTACATCTAACTATTATTAGTAATAAAAATTTCACTACTATAACAATCAAGATCTCCTAAATAATAGTATAATATTGATAAATGTAATTATAAACAATAATAATTAAAAGAAAATGATAATCTTAAATTAAAGAAACTCTCATATATCACTACAACCCTTTTGTAGGTACCCTCTATTTTCCCCCATCCATCAATAATATGTATCACACCTTTATGAAATATGAGAATGATTCATCACATAAATAGTCTTAAAAAAAATAATTTAGACATGATAAAAACAATTCCTTCTATACAAAATGCAAATGCAGATTTGAACTTCAACTATGCATTTTATTAGGTGCATCAATCATGACTAGTCAATAGTAAATATAGAAATTTGAGTATTGAATGAAAAGTTGAGGAGGCACAGATAATCATGTATATGACCTATTTGACAGAAATATTTCTTAAAATGAAGACTCACCAATTGCAAGATTATTGGATATGCACAAACTGGATTCATGGGAAGGCTTTAGAAATTGGAAAGTACTTTACAAACTACATACAGCATAGAAGGATACCATACATGTTTTCAAGTGTGTTATGTTTAAAAGCAGATTAAATATGTTTTGAAACAGACTATGTTTTCTAACGAGTTATTTCTCGCACCCATCTTATGCACAAAACAAGCTCATTGAAGATGCCTTTAAACAAATGCAATTAATAGATTAAAATAGCAGCTGTAGGGAGTTTGGTGATTCATAATTCAATACCACTTAAGAAAGTAATAGGAGAGGTGTGTACGTTAACTCTAGTAATGAGTTGGAGATCTTTCAAATATGAGTACAGAAATCTAGCATCATTATTATATTTATTTATTTTGGAAGATACCCAAACTGTAAAAGCAAGATTATTAACAAAATATACCATGTAGCGACTGGCAATAAGAATTCTCAATGAATAAAGATCAATTATAAGAACTGTACATCAATGCATTCCATGAGGGTATATAAAATGAACAAGCAAAACAGAAATCATCAACGCTAGAAGGGATGAGGAAATGGAGATGAAGAATTACTAAATCTCCCAACTCTTATTTTGGATCAAGAGACAAGGGCACTACGAAGTTGCTGCACCATTGGCTCTCAAACAACTTACGTATTTCACACCAGAATGGGAAATTAAGAAAGAAAAAGGATATGCGCTACTACTGCAACAAGTATGAAAGTAAGGCGGAAAATTGAGGAGCAGAATACCACTGCTGTCTCACTCTAAGCATTGGCAGGAACAACACTCCCCAAATTCTCTCGATCATAAACTTGAAATGTAAAGCAAGAAGCTATATATTGGTGAAAACAAAAAGTAAAACATGATCTCATGGAATAAAACAACGAACAAAGCATAAATGTTGGATTGCATCGACTTGAAACACTAGTATTGACTATGCTAGGATTAAACAATGAAGATTTAAATCAAGTCAGAGATAAAGTTGAAGATAGATGAGAATTTTCATAATACACCCATTTTGCTTGAAAGCTTAAAGGCTTAAGTAATTTAGATTTGTTTTAGTCTGTAAATACATACTACCCATCATGCTATCTACTGTTTCAGTTAACATAAAGATTTGGCTTCTAAAAGAGAATCTCTCTAGAATATACTTCTACAAGCCTACATAAGCGAGCCACCTCAATATTTTGCATAGGAGGAATGCTAGCATCTTCTAAAATGAATCCATGGCCAAAATATCATCTACTCGAGGGTGCTTCGAGGTATAAGTTTCCCATATAATGTCATGCTATGCGACTCATGGAAACAACCAAGTTTTTTGAGAATGATTTCACTCTTCTTAATCATAGATGTAAACCCAAAACGCTATGACACATGTCTTAAATATGCCCAGAAATGAGCAGCTGATTAGACAAGATGCGCAGAGGTCAAAAATTGCACAGGCCTAACTGGTCATTTAATCATGTTGAATATTACATATATAAATGTATTCCCTCATGGACACTTAATCAAAAGAACAACCGAACATTTGCAGAACCTACTGGAGTCAAAACAACCAACAATGCAATAATATTTTTACTTTGTATTCCGGTAAAGTAATATGAAACTTAGATTTATTTCAACATGGGGAAAGACAAGCCTCCAACCTGAAACCAGAAGACCACGATAAAAGAAGCATAATTTCCCTCCTTCCTATACGTAGCCAAGAGTTATTCCTCCAATCTAGCTATACTTCGCCACACTGCAAGAAGCTAATCCCCCCTTTCTCTACGCAGATTTCTCTACTAATAGCACCAATTTTCTCCATGAAGTAGGGGAATCTGCTATTTACTATGATATAACATGAAACTACACTCCCCTTCTCCAATAATTGAATCATTCCAATTATCAGATTATAAATTATGTCCAAATCAGAGTAGCAACGGAAGGAAGAAATGTCAAACAAATGTGCCAAAACTTGAAGGCAACATCCTTGCCTAATTACTAGTATTCGATTTCTTTATCATGCCCCCCCTTTTTTGCGAGCTGGCTCCCATCTCATTAATACAATCTGCCATCAGAGATAAGGTGTGTACTTGTGTAAATCATCACCTTATAGCCATGCCTTCGTGAAGTTATTGCTTGCCATGTGTTAAAATGAAATCAATTCCCTGCCCACTCCACATCCTTGCTACAGGGCATAAATGTTTTGCAATCTTTCTTCCGGCTCTCAAATCCTCCTATGGATTCGATTTGTTCCTTATTCCCATATCCCTCATCCCCGCATTTGGGATTCCATCTCAACAGTTGTCTTAACCCCCTCATTAATTGGTGCCATAGGTGGAAGATTAACTACCTCGTTAAGAATGGATGTTTCCTATCTTTCTTCTCTGATTCACGTCACATCTTCATTAATGCCACCCTTGAAAGGTCGCCTATGCTACTCGTTGGTCAATTATTATCATCTTGGGTTAAATGTCCACTATTATTTTATAGCCAAGGGCCAAGCGCAGCTTCCCGTGCATTAAATCCACCCAAGGATCATCAATTCCCATCACGTCAATCAGCTCAGTGGCATTTACTTTCATTCCATTTATTTCTTGTAGCTGGCATAAGTGGTTGCGTTGTGATAAAGAATCAGATTTGGTATATCCATTTCCCTACCAGTAAGAAGCTTGAATTGTAGGTGATGAACCTTTGTGCAGGTGAAATAAATTAGTTCAGAGTGACTCAATGTCACTTCTTACATTTTATAATTGCACTGATTAGATATATCTTCCTACATTTCATCATTATGCAATTAACTATGCCTGCGAAACAAAGATAAATGCTAGTAACTTTAATTCACGACGAACATAAATTATATTAACGTTTGGGGGTAATATTTGGTATTTAATTCTAGTGAGATGAATATTAATTAATGGTTTGATGGTATTCCACTTCAACGTGCTACTTACTAGAATAAGGGCAATTATAATATCAAAATATTGTTACTATTTTTATTTATATATATATATATATATATATATATATATTTATATATATATATATATATATATTTTACTTAACTCTTTCATATTTTCATCATTGTAGGATTACGATAGCTTTACCAAAGATGTCAGTATAAACTTTGTACAACAAATAATCCGATAATAGATACTTAAAAGAATAAGGTTTCATATAGTAAAAACTTTACATGCTCATGAGTTATATGGAGAGGGTTATAATAAAATCTAGATATACATATATTTACATATATTTAGAGGTTATATTGATCATGCATTTGATCAATTTGTCCAATGTAGGCATTACCTTAATACATGACAAATAATCATAACTCTATTGATCCTTAGTCACACAGTAGATTTATTATTAATAATAATTGTAATGCACAATTATGTTACTTGCATTGAATTCAATTCTAAGACATTCTAATTAACTCGAATCAAATGATAAGAACTTTTTTTTACTAAATGTGGACCTTAGCACCACAATATAACATGGAAAATTATAATACTTATTAATGTAGATTTAGTCACATACCTTGCAAAAGTATTCGCATGAGAATTTATCTAATCTTCTCTTGTAAATCAAATGACTACAATTACATAGGCAAACAAACACAGTCGGGTCCCGTATCATCCCATTTGACACACTCTTAATCCACATAGTAGAATAGCATATATTCATAAATAAATGGGGTTGTAATCTTGGCATTAAGGGAGAGTCCTTACATCCTCCCCCCGTTACAGAGACTTCCTCCTGGAAGTCCTTAAGGATTGGGAGTGAATCCCCCCACCATATCACACGTAATTTTATTAAAATTCCCATTATTACTCACTAAACTATTAAGAAGTTATACCATAATTCAAACATTGTATTATAAAATTTATCCTACACCACATGGGTCATGACACATTAAGAAAGTCATGCATATTGTATGTTGATTCATTCAAATCCAAGTACAAGGTTTTAACATTAGCCATAAAGTTCATAAATTCAAAACATGTTAATTCATCTTAGAGTTACACAAGTATCAATAAAAATCACACTAATACCTTTATCAATGAATACAACTCATCCAACAACCATCATTCACAGTGCTCCAATTTGTCTAAATATGTTCTAAAGAGGACATGTTATCTTTCAACCTTGACACTCAAACCATGTCTCATTCTACAAGCACGTTTAAAATTTATACTCTTATTAAAATTAATTTTTAACTACCATCCATGAAATTCTCAATTATTAACCATGCAACCATATTTGATAACATTACCAAACAACATGTCAACACATATTGGTATTTTTGGATACACAAAATAAATAAATAAATTTTGCACCATAAACATCACTCATGATGTTAAGAGGTATTTTTGTTTCAATGTCCAATCATGTCTCAGAATTATTAGCTTCACATTTTTTCCACATGTGTCCTTAAGAAAACATTTTACCTTATACCCATGGCACTCATACCATGTCTCAATTACGGCACTCATACCATATCTCAATCAATATTAACTTACATCATTTGTTACATCATTCTCACACCATTCACATGTATGCCACGTCACATGTACTTACAATTTTAAACATATATCACAATATGCAAACATCTTGCACAACACAAGGCTCACACAATGGGGTTTACAAGGATGGATATTCTTGGATACCACTCAAGGCCCTTCTCTAAGGACTCCACCATAAAGATAAGAACAATCATATGACGGGGGGAAGAATGGATTAATGACCGTCCCATACCGGTCCCATTCACAACCCATTTCAAAATAATTCCCCAGCGCATCTACTCCCCCATACGACCTGCCAGGGAACCCCCAGGATATGGCAGTTTATAGATTTCACATTACACCACACATGCCAACAATTTGCAAGCAAGGAGAAAGCCTCAAATAGAGCAACATAAGATCACTTGAATCAAAGTTTTAATACAACTCTCAAAAAGGAAAGCTATAAATTCAAGAGAAACAAAATAAGGATCAATTGTAGCTACATTGCAACATTTCAATCTTAAATTGAAAACAAAATTCAAACAAGTCCTTGAGGCAAATCGGACTTTAAAAACCTTCAAATGGCTAAATAGCCTAATAAAATAACTGTAAAATTCCACATTGTTGGCGCATAATAAAGTAAAACCTCAATTAAGAATTATGAACAATTCATATTTCAACAATACAAATTGCACATCACGAGCACCATGTGACTTGACAAGCCACCTAAGGGGAGGAGGGGAATGGTGGTTCTCTAACCACACAAGTATAATAGCATGCAATAGTTGGTGGTCCCTGACCACATAAATATGAATAACTAGTGGTCCCTGACCACATGAATCTGCATCATTGGTGGTCCCTGACCACATAAATACAAGTAACTGGTGGTCCCTGACCACATAAATATGAATCACTGGTGGTCCCTGAACACATAAATATAAATCACTAGTGGTCCCCAACCACATAATTATAAGTAACTGGTGGTCCATAAAATTCCATCATTTACCCATGGGTTATAATATCAAGGAATGGGTTTGCACTATGAACCAACAAGTGTGGCTCTCATACGTGGGGGAGTAGGCCATGGTCAACATCCATGGGAGGATTACAACAACTTGACATAGATCCTTTTTCAGGATTAGGGACAATGCCCTGAGCTCGTAATTTCCCAATGGGAGAACATGTGCCTCTCAACCCCTATTTACACTAGCTGGCATCACACTCCCATAAAGGGGGAACCAAATGCTAGGGGTACACATTTAACATACAAATAAGACTAACACAAGGGAATACATCACATTTCATTTAATAAATACACATCCACACATTTAACACTTTTACATAAACACACAACTAGCTAGCTTACATAAAGCCCATCACAGAGGGTACTCATAAGGGATCGTACTAGACGTCCAGGCCACCCTTATCCCAAGTCGGATAACCTGTATCTCGCACTTGGGCACAACACATATACTGGTTTCCACATGACAAGTCACATTAACTATCCAGAATTTTATCACTACATTCCATATGAGTCAAACATGCACAACATACACTTACTCTTGAAACTTGGTCTATCCACAAAATCACCACAATACACAACATAAAACCATTACAGGGTATCCACATCCGCACGGAATACAAAATAAATCCATTTCCAATTTTCACCTTTGGAACAACTCATTTCTTTATCTATAATTAAATCACAAGATATTATGTTCTACCAAATGGCACATATGATCATGATAAAGTGTCTTCTCAAACAAGGCATACTCAACACAAGATAAACAAAGCATAGTCTAATTTATTATCACCACAAGCACAACCTTCTTTTCACAAAAATAAAAATTACTTAACCATGCAGTTAGTATTTGCATCTCCAAATAGGATATAACGAGTTATCATTTATATGATTTTCTATCAATTCTAATGCAATTGGGAACCTAAGTGTTACCAATGTAAGGCTACTACAATACACATGACATTTTACTTTTCAGGCATACCATGCAATGAAAGAAGAGCTTATATTTGAAATAAAACAAGGCAAGATTTACTAATACATTCTTTTCCTTACCATCATTATTATTTATATCCCATGCACATGGTTTCACTATTCTAGTTTGTCTCTAAAATTTTACTCAATGCTAATTGATTCCATACACAAGTTCATGCATACATCCTAAGGTAGGAGTACAATTTTAGGACCAAAGTCTTTTACCCAATCAAACATATTTCTTTCATATCTTCAAAATAGCTTTACAAAACACACATTCAATTAATTTTAAGGCAACATGCACTATTTGAAAACACTTCATTTCTCCACACTCAAGAAAAGAATTGCATTTTCAAATCACCCCAAGGCACATAGATTTAGATATATGAATTATAGTGTTTTATACTAAGTTATTCACTTACATTATGAAGTTAAATGATGTTTACTTTAATAAATTTGTGTTTTCCACATAATAGCCATGTCTTAAGGACCATCCCTTCATCTCCATAAGGTTCATGGTTATAGGGTAGAACGAGGGTGAAATTGATAATAATAATATCCATGAATTGAACTACATTTTCTATCCATTCACTTTGTTTTCATTTCCATTTTTATTGCAAATTGACTTGGTTTTCACAAGGGTAGTTCACCACAACATGCTAACCAAGATGAATGGAACATCCAATTGACACATTTCATTTGTTAAAAGAAACTTATTATCCTAACCATTTACAAGTCCTAAGGAAGGGTACACAGGTGCACTTATATTTAGATTTTACCAAGTCAAAATCTCTAAACTTAGTTGCTTACCCCCATCATAGTCAAATGCATCGTCCACATGTGGTTACATAATACTCTATCAACTTAACAACATAGAGAAAGGTCTCACATCTCAACAAAGTTTAATCACTACTTTTCCTATCTAGATTTTATAGAGTAGAATATAAGATTCCTTAAGAGACATTAGTATTTCACCACTCTTATCCTACATAAAGCATATGAACATAGCATCATTGGTCTCACAATCCATTGTGTCATTCACAACAGGGATACGTAGTACTTGATCAGATCTAACAACCATTATCAAGAAGAGAGAAAGGAAGGACAATTATAAGGTCATTCTATCCATCCCTCACAACAAGGAGATCATAACCTCGTCATGGTTAAATCACTACTTTTCTATCCAATTTTGTTTTTAGAACACGCTATAAAATTCCTTGAAAAAGCATTACTATCTCGCTTTCATTTTCCCACATAATGTTCATGAACGTAGTATCATTTATTTCATAATTCCCTTATGTCATTCGCATCGAGGTATGTAATACTCAATCCAAGCTAACAACATTTACTAAAGGATAAGCGAAGAAAAGATGTCATAGGGTCATTTCAAACATTAGTCACAACAAGGAGGTAAGCACACAAGGGGGCTTCACACAAACAACTCTCATCGGGCCACAATACTAACCAGAGATCCCAGCGCTGCAACCGCGCTGCTCTGATACCAAATGTAATGCCTAGAATTTTATACTAAAAATACAATTAAAGACAAACACAAATTTCAAATTTTGACTGTAAATACTAGCATAATTCCCAAAGACAACTTCCTATACACACACTTCATGAAAGAATAACAAACATTTGACTGGAATAAATTATAAGGACTCACCCATCTACATAATTGTTAAGGAAATCAAGGTTAAGTTTCAAATGGAGATATGGAATCCACATCACTAAGGTAGGTTTGATTAGTCCTACTAATAAATCAATAATCACAAACTTAATTCAAGTCACAAGATATGCAAATATAATATATATATATCAATAGTAATAGTGACAGAACAAGCCTAGGGGCCAGACCTAATTCCTCGGGGGCTCGTCTTTGACGGCCTTGCCTACGTATATAATTCGCAGAGGAACCGTAGTTCGACAACTAGACTTTAACCATCTCCCTTGGATAACAAAGGAATATAATCACTAGGTTCGAAGGTGTCTTGACTTCAATTACAATCATAAACCACTCACACCAAACCACACTTCAACAAGGGATAACATAAGTTTGAGATAAGAATTACTGTCAAGTACCCCTATAGGGTTATTTAAAATTGGCTATACCATTGCAAGTCTTAATTAGTGTCAAGGGAGAACTATGTTGTCAAGACAACCTATCTTGACCCAATATGACAAGGACGCAAGTAATTATTTATCTTATTTAACTTTTCTAAACCAACATAAGACATATCATTTCTACATGGATGATAAAATTAACATATCAGAAGGAAAATTTAAATACACGAATTCTCTTAAATGCATGACATAGTTAAACCTCTACTCATAAGATACTTACCAAGAATGAATTTTATCCAAACAATAATAACTGTGTGAAAATGGTAATCTTAACCAATTAGTTACATCTAACTATTATTAGTAATAAAAATTTCACTACTATAACAATCAAGATCTCCTAAATAATAGTATAATATTGATAAATGTAATTATAAACAATAATAATTAAAAGAAAATGATAATCTTAAATTAAAGAAACTCTCATATATCACTACAACCCTTTTGTAGGTACCCTCTATTTTCCCCCATCCATCAATAATATTTATCACACCTTTATGAAATATGAGAATGATTCATCACATAAATAGTCTTAAAAAAAATAATTTAGACATGATAAAAACAATTTCTTCTATGCAAAATGCAAATGCAGATTTGAACTTCAACTATGCAGTTTATTAGGTGCATCAATCATGACTAGTCAATAGTAAATATAGAAATTTGAGTATTGAATGAAAAGTTGAGGAGGCACAGATAATCATGTATATGACCTATTTGACAGAAATATTTCTTAAAATGAAGACTCACCAATTGCAAGATTATTGGATATGCACAAACTGGATTCATGGGAAGGCTTTAGAAATTGGAAAGTACTTTACAAACTACATACAGCATAGAAGGATACCATACATGTTTTCAAGTGTATTATGTTTAAAAGCAGATTAAATATGTTTTGAAACAGACTATGTTTTCTAACGAGTTATTTCTCGCACCCATCTTATGCACAAAACAAGCTCATTGAAGATGCCTTTAAACAAATGCAATTAATAGATTAAAATAGCAGCTGTAGGGAGTTTGGTGATTCATAATTCAATACCACTTAAGAAAGTAATAGGAGAGGTGTGTACGGTAACTCTAGTAATGAGTTGGAGATCTTTCAAATATGAGTACAGAAATCTAGCATCATTATTATATTTATTTATTTTGGAAGATACCCAAACTGCAAAAGCAAGATTATTAACAAAATATACCATGTAGCGACTGGCAATAAGAATTCTCAATGAATAAAGATCAATTATAAGAACTGTACATCAATGCATTCCATGAGGGTATATAAAATGAACAAGCAAAACAGAAATCATCAACGCTAGAAGGGATGAGGAAATGGAGATGAAGAATTACTAAATCTCCCAACTCTTATTTTGGATCAAGAGACAAGGGCACTACGAAGTTGCTGCACCATTGGCTCTCAAACAACTTACGTATTTCACACCAGAATGGGAAATTAAGAAAGAAAAAGGATATGCGCTACTACTGCAACAAGTATGAAAGTAAGGCGGAAAATTGAGGAGCAGAATACCACTGCCGTCTCACTCTAAGCATTGGCAGGAACAACACTCCCCAAATTCTCTCGATCATAAACTTGAAATGTAAAGCAAGAAGCTATATATTGGTGAAAACAAAAAGTAAAACATGATCTCATGGAATAAAACAACGAACAAAGCATAAATGTTGGATTGCATCGACTTGAAACACTAGTATTGACTATGCTAGGATTAAACAATGAAGATTTAAATCAAGTCAGAGATAAAGTTGAAGATAGATGAGCATTTTCATAATACACCCATTTTGCTTGAAAGCTTAAAGGCTTAAGTAATTTAGATTTGTTTTAGTCTGTAAATACATACTACCCATCATGCTATCTACTGTTTCAGTTAACATAAAGATTTGGCTTCTAAAAGAGAATCTCTCTAGAATATACTTCTACAAGCCTACATAAGCGAGCCACCTCAATATTTTGCATAGGAGGAATGCTAGCATCTTCTAAAATGAATCCATGGCCAAAATATCATCTACTCGAGGGTGCTTCGAGGTATAAGTTTCCCATATAATGTCATGCTATGCGACTCATGGAAACAACCAAGTTTTTTGAGAATGATTTCACTCTTCTTAATCATAGATGTAAACCCAAAACGCTATGACACATGTCTTAAATATGCCCAAAAACGAGCAGCTGATTAGACAAGATGCGTAGAGGTCAAAAATTGCACAGGCCTAACTGGTCATTTAATCATGTTGAATATTACATATATAAATGTATTCCCTCATGGACACTTAATCAAAAGAACAACCGAACATTTGCAGAACCTACTGGAGTCAAAACAACCAACAATGCAATAATATTTTTACTTTGTATTCCAGTAAAGTAATATGAAACTTAGATTTATTTCAACATGGGGAAAGACAAGCCTCCAACCTGAAACCAGAAGACCACGATAAAAGAAGCATCATTTCCCTCCTTCCTATATGTAGCCAAGAGTTATTCCTCCAATCTAGCTATACTTCGCCACACTGCAAGAAGCTAATCCCCCCTTTCTCTACGCAGATTTCTCTACTAATAGCACCAATTTTCTCCATGAAGTAGGGGAATCTGCTATTTACTATGATATAACATGAAACTACACTTCCCTTCTCCAATAATTGAATCATTCCAATTATCAGATTATAAATTATGTCCAAATCAGAGTAGCAACGGAAGGAAGAAATGTCAAACAAATGTGCCAAAACCTGAAGGCAACATCCTTGCCTAATTACTAGTATTCAATTTCTTTATCATGCCCCCCCTTTTTTGCGAGCTGGCTCCCATCTCATTAATACAATCTGCCATCAGAGATAAGGTGTGTACCTGTGTAAATCATCACCTTATAGCCATGCCTTCGTGAAGTTATTGCTTGCCATGTGTTAAAATGAAATCAATTCCCTGCCCACTCCACATCCTTGCTACAGGGCATAAATGTTTTGCAATCTTTCTTCCGGCTCTCAAATCCTCCTATGGATTCGATTTGTTCCTTATTCCCATATCCCTCATCCCCGCATTTGGGATTCCATCTCAACAGTTGTCTTAACCCTCATTCATCAATTTAATACTAATCAGTGGCATTTACTTTCATTCCATTTATTTCTTGTAGCTGGCATAAGTGGTTGCGTTGTGATAAAGAATCAGATTTGGTATATCCATTTCCCTACCAGTAAGAAGCTTGAATTGTAGGTGATGAACCTTTGTGCAGGTGAAATAAATTAGTTCAGAGTGACTCAATGTCACTTCTTACATTTTATAATTGCACTGATTAGATATATCTTCCTACATTTCATCATTATGCAATTAACTATGCCTGCGAAACAAAGATAAATGCTAGTAACTTTAATTCACGACGAACATAAATTATATTAACATTTGGGGGTAATATTTGGTATTTAATTCTAGTGAGATGAATATTAATTAATGCTTTGATGGTATTCCATTTCAACGTGCTACTTACTGGAATAAGGGCAATTATAATATCAAAATATTGTTACTATTTTTATTTATATATATATATATATATATATATATTTTACTTAACTCTTTCATATTTTCATCGTTGTAGGATTACGATAGCTTTACCAAAGATGTCATAGTAAACTTTGTACAACAACTAATCCGATAATAGATACTTAAAAGAATAAGGTTTCATATAGTAAAAACTTTACATGCTCATGAGTTATATGGAGAGGGTTATAATAAAATCTAGATATACATATATTTACATATATTTAGAGGTTATATTGATCATGCATTTGATCAATTTGTCCAATGTTGGCATTACCTTAATACATGACAAATAATCATAACTCTATTGATCCTTAGTCACACAGTACATTTATTATTAATAATAATTGTAATGCACAATTATGTTACTTGCATTGAATTCAATTCTAAGACATTCTAATTAACTCGAATCAAATGATAAGAACTTTTTTTTACTAAATGTGGACCTTAGCACCACAATATAACATGGAAAATTATAATACTTATTAATGTAGATTTAGTCACATACCTTGCAAAAGTATTCGCATGAGAATTTATCTAATCTTCTCTTGGAAATCAAATGACTACAATTACATAGGCAAACAAACACAGTCGGGTCCCGTATCGTCCCATTTGACACACTCTTAATCCACATAGTAGAATAGCATATATTCATAAATAAATGGGGTTGTAATCCTGACATTAAGGGAGAGTCCTTACAAATTCATTCATCAAATCATGTAATGTATTGTATAACTATTGATGTAATAGTTAGGGACTTTTGTAACATTATTGTGAGAGATTTTGTATAATCATGTAGTAATACTTTCACTCTTGGTTTATGGATGTACTTTTATTAATGATTATTGTAATATAAATTGGTCAAGTTGTTTAATAATTATCTTTTACTTTTGTTATTAGTTGTGTTGCGATGTGACCTCGTGTGCCCCAAAGAATGTAACGTTAAGTTGTTAATGTGCAATGTAAATGTAATTAATGTACAAATGCATGTTTACTTTATGTATTATTTTAAAAAAAAATTGTTTGCAATGTTTGTTCTCTAGGGTTGGCATGGTGGGAATTACACTAAAAGAATGAGAATGGGAGAGAGTCACACTAGAATAGGGAAGAGCCTACATAGTGTAGAGATAGAGGAAGGAACACATTATAAAATTAAAATGGTAAGAAAATAAATAGACTTACACACAGCTAGAAGGAGAAAAAGAAAACACCAAGTATTAAGAGAATAGAAATATATATATTGAATGATGATTGAGAGGGGTCATGTTATACTTGGAAAATGGTATGTGATAGTAGTTATTGTTAGAATTCAAGATTAGACATGCAAACTAGAAATACCTTCTACAAGAGATACATAGAGCAATTTGCACGAAGATGTACAAATGTATAATATTTAGGAATTGAGTAAATACAAGAGATGAATTGCTTCATAAAAGTAATGTATGCATAACCCTAAAAGGAAACCCTAGTTTACATACTTAATAATTAATAAATAATTAATTATTAATGTGCCTAAGTTTATCTTAAGTAACTAAAGTGATAAGTGACTTAATTAATTAACCAATATGATTAGATTAATTAAGTGAAATAACTTATTACTCTAAAAGATATAAGGAACAAGATTGCTGCATATTTTTGGAGTTAAAAATATACAAAAAGAAGGAAAAGTAAACATTCCAACAAACAAGAAATTATAATAAGATTACGTAAGAAAGAGGAGGTTGCAACTTGTATAAGAGTAATAGGTTGAAAATATTGATGCTAATCCCTACAAAATGAAAAAGAGATAGTTGCATCTAGTTGGGTAAGTAATTTTTATAGATTTAATGGAAATAACATATGTGGGAAGGATCACATGGAGAAGAAGATGGTGTGAAAATTTAAAACATAAAACTATAAAGATTAAATGGGATATGGGTTGAGTATATGAGGGATATCATCTTGAACTGTAAATTCAAGTATATAAATATAGAATAAAGTGGATATAAGTGTGGAAAAGAGTAGAATGTGAAAAAACTATGCAAATGCAGATTGAGTGGAGACAAGGCTACATAGTAGAGGAACAAAGCATTAAAAATTTGGAAACAACCTTCAATTCATAAATTGTAAATCAATTGAATTTCACTCATAATTACTTGATATTTAAACTTGAATGTGAATGAAAATTGAATTTTGTTAGAATTAAAAATATTTGAATGATCATTAGTATTTAGTGCATTTTTTTTAAGTTTAGCAATTTGATTTGTTGTTTGGCTATGAATTGTGCCAGTCTAATAATACTCACATAAATTTTAATAGCATTAATTGGTATCAAACCTTCGTTGCTCACTAAGAGAAGTGTTGATGATTTTTGCAACTATAAATTAAGTCAATTTGTATGTGAAGTGGTTGGCTTTCTTCCAATGGAAATAAAGGTGGATAGAAGGTGCATAACCTCCTCCACTAAGAGAGTGTGGGTAAAAGGGGTTTGAGAGGAGCATCTTCTAGAGTCTTTGTTGGGTAGAGTATGATATGTGTAAATTTTGTTGTAGGGAGTATCTATGACTATAGAAGGCAATGGCTCAAACATGTTGTGTGCAAGTTGCAAAGATTATAGATGATGAGTGGTTGGATGTGAGCAATATTTTTTCCAAGAAGAGGAAAAGATGGGTCATAAAGAGACCCTTAAGAATTCCCTACTTAGAGTAGTGAGAAAGAATATTTTTAGAATTTCTTTATGAAGAAATATCCAAAATCCAAGCAAGATTGAATTCCCTTGAGGATAAGAAAAATAAGGGAGAAAACTATAGCTCTTTGATATAGGATTCATGGAGAAGTTAACATGTTGGAAAATCACACAAAATTGTGTAAAATGAAAGCATGGTACAAGTTGTGGCTGGATGTCAAGTATGTGACATTGAAGGAGGAGACTTCATGCAAGAAGATAGAAAAGAAGACAAAGAGGAATTTTAAGGCATGGTGGAGATGAAGCTATAAGTTGTAGCTATAGTAGAAGAATTAAGGAGTGTAGATATAAATTTTCCTTTGGATGACATGAAGAATATCATGGTGATAAATGGTGAAGATGAAGGTGTTTTAGGTGAAAGTGAAAGAGACAAGATTGTAGCAATAGAGGTAAATTTCAATTTTGTAATTATAGGGTGTATTTGTGTTTAAATTTGTATGAGTTTGAGAAGGTGAAAAATGGAATCAAGGAGGTGTTAAGGGTTGAGGAGTATCCTAAAAGAATCCATTACATGGTATGCAAATAAGAGAGGTTTTAGAGGAATAATTTTCTTGGAGGATGATAGATTATAGTGTGTTAGTTTCCAAAAAAATGGATGAGAATGGAATTTGGTGGACGTGGATGGTTCATGGTTGGTCGAATCCCACAAGAATAAGAATGAGATGAACATTTATTTGGAAAGAGAATTTAGTTCATGGTGGAAGAAGTTTCACAAAGGGATATGATGGTGAAACAAAAATTTGGCTGAGGAATATGGCATGTGTCTCAGCCAAATATTGGAAAAAAAGAAAGAAATTTTCTAGGGTACTTATCTCAATATAGGAATATGATATTATTTTTTCACAAATAAAAAGGTTTTTTCTACTAATAAACTCCATTTTGTGATCACATGCACACAAACTTTATACTCAGTGTGTCTAATGCAAGAACATTCAGGTGCACAAGAGACTGGCATCAACCAAAAAAATATTTTAGTTTAATTTTCAGTTTTGGTGTGTGTTTTTTATTTAATTTTGATGGTTCTTGTCACCTCTCAGCATAAAAAAACCATTGGTATGATCAAAATTGTAAAAAATGAAATTTTGCCAATTCACCATTTTCAAGTCCCCATAGGTAGTTTTATGGAAATAACTATTTCCAAAGATCCATATGATTTAGGTAAAATTATTTTTATGGGAATATTCTTGACTTAATTTCACCAAACCCTCTAAATGTTTCATGGTAAAACCTTTCTCCATTTGAGACTTTTTAAGGCCAAAAGTTTATGCCAGTGATTTTATCAAAATTTTAAAATCTTAAATTTTTTAAACGATGGAGAAAATCAATTTATCAGAAGCATTATAATATCATCTCACACATCTTGGAAAGTTCTTAAATTAAAATGAGCCTCTATTTGAAAGATGTGGAAAAATCATTTTTTTGACCTCTCAATACAATATGTCATAGTCAAGAAATATATTTTGAGTCCAAATTTATTTATACAAATTCAAAGGAATTTTTTTATAGAATTTTTTAAAAAAAAGAGGATATTGGGAAGAATAAGGAGAAGAAGAGGAGGCATAGGGAGAGGAATATTTTTCACAACCAAGGGAAGACGTATCACATAAAATGAAAAAAATGAGCATTTTTTTAAGACAACCAATGACTAAAAGAAAGGGAAGGGGAGAGATTCACACTAGAATAGGGAAGAGGCTACATAGTGTAGAGATAGAGGAAGACACAAATTATGAAACTAGGATGGTAATAAAATAAATAGACTTACATGCAACTAGAAGGAGAGAAAGAAAACATCAAGTATAAAAGAATGAAAAGTACAAATTGAATGATGACTAAGAGGGGTCACGCCATACCCGTGAAATGATATGTGAAAATAGATATAAGGAAGAGGACTAACGCATATGTTGCGATTTGAAACTATATAAAAATAAGGAAAATTCACTAGTCAAACAAACAAAAAATTAGAAAGATATTACATAGGAAAGAGGAGGTTGCATCTTGTATAATAGTAGCGAGTTAAAAAAATCATATGCTAATGTCTACAGAATGACCAAGAGATAAGTGCATAGCTATTGCAAGTATGTGTAGTTGGTGTTATAATTTAATGTTAATAGGCTTATGTTTTTGTTGTCATTGATGTCAACTGGTGATTGTTGAGGATTTTTGATGATTCCTTGATTAGTTGCATTATGTTTCCATTAGTAAGTGCTACTAGTGTCAATCTCTACTATTCCTATGATAAGCTTATGTTTGTGGATATTGTTTAGTAGAGTTTCTATGTTAAAATTTCCTTGGTGATGATGGGGAAGTGGTAAAATTGATGAAAATGTGTTTATGGTGCTTGCTTTCCAAGTGCTTTTGAGAAAATTTGAATAAGAGAGGAAGTTTCAATGTGTTTCATATGTGTTTTGGTTTACAGAGTAGTGTTCTAGTTTTACTTTGCATTTCATCTATGTTGAAGGTCTACTTGTGTGGCTCAAATATGATGATAAGAGGTGTTCATAGATTTTATATCTAGAATTTTTGGTCTAGATCATTGTGAAAAGAAAGTTGTGTTCACCAATGTGTGAATTATGTTGTAGTGGTGTCTATGAGAAAAGATTTTGCTTCACATTTTTGAGCCATAATTTTGTTTTTGGTCTTGCAGTTCTAGAATTATTCTTATAAGGTTTATATGTACCTTCAATTGAATTTGTTCATGGTTTGGTGCTTCAAAATTATATTTGGTGAGTTACAATGTATGGAAGATTATATGTGTGAAAATGATGAGTTTGTTCTTCAATTGAAAGTTGTTGCAAAGGAATTTGTTGGATTTCAAGGTGTTTGAGGAATATTCCATTTTTTTTTCATTGTTGTGTGTGGTTTGCAAGTCATCTTTGGATTTGAGGAAGCATGTGCATAAATGTCAATGATGTTTATACGGGTTAAGAAAACCTTGGGTGTTTACACTAATTATAGATTTTATTCGGTGATTATGGAAATGTTGTGTGGTGTGTTTGAGTGGATTTTGGTCTGAGTTAATCTGTGATGTGGTCCACCTTCAATCCTTTCCACCGTAGG
>VDFB02338214.1:0-42769 GCA_007258455.2 Sequoia sempervirens | reverse complement strand
ATAAGTGCAACTTAGGGAGAAACAAATTATTATGCAAATATGAGTCCCAACAACAAGGCCTGATCAGGTACTCATTTACAAATGCAATGCAAACTAAATCAAACGGGGTAAAGGAGAAAACCACATGGGAACAAAAATCCTCCAGAAAATAGAATGCAATAAAATAACTAAGTGATGAAAGATGGAGGATTCCATAAGACCCCCAAGGACACCATCCATCACAAAGATACATAAATGAATCCCCCCATAAGAGAGGAAGACAGAGACCACAGATCCCCCCCAGAATGAAGTAACTCCAAAAGAATTGAAGAAACTGCATCTCCTGAAAGAAGTGAGAGGGAAGAGGCCGAATGAAAGAAATATTTGAAGGTGAAGTAGGTGTAGCCCAAGATGTCTCCACAGAAGCAGGTGTGACTTCAACCAATGAAGAAGTCAAAGTAGGTGAAGACTCAATAGAAACCTCCAAAGATGTATGATCAACTGGATCCTGCTGCATTGAAATAGAAGAAGCCACATCGGTAGCCACAACAATAGCAATAGGAGGTGGAGGAGATGGAATGGAAGGCTCGAGAACAAGATACGAAGTGAGAAAGCCAATGTTCAAGAAGCCAAATCTCTCCTTTGAATGATGATGCACACTAGAAGTGTGAGGAACAACTGTAGGAACAAAAGCATAATCAGTAGCAAAGTCGGTGAAGGAATACAACTGAGATGAGTGATCCACTATCTTAGTAACAATAATTGCTCTACTCTCCAAGTGTTTGATGATAACCGAATCATGTGTGAACTCCACAAATCTCCTAGTGCCTCCATGTGTGATCTGATAAATGGAAAGAAGGTTGTTTGTCAAGTGAGGGACACACAAGACATCCTGAAAGGAGTGGTCCCCAAAACTAATAGACCCCTTCCTTGTAACACTCATGTAAGTGTTGTTTCCCATCAAAATGGGAGACATAGTACAAGGCTCAAAGGAAGTGAACATTGACTATGAAGATGCCATATGATGAGATGCTCCTGAATCTAGAAGCCATCTCCCTGATCCAATACCTGAAGAAGCACAAAGAGCATGTCCCTTCATATCTGATGAAGTATGTAAACTAGTTGTGCCCCTATCATGCTACTCTAAAGAAGAATGAGGAGAAGAAGATGATGTATACATCCTAGAAGGAAAATCAATCTGATGTTTCTGAAGAAGATGCTTTAGCTCATCAATGTCCTTCTTGTAACAATTATGTTTTGTATGTCCTTCCCTCTGTACTGATGCACATGGACCCTTTCCTTCTTGGATACTCTTGAAGAGTGGAGAGGTGCGATAACTGAGGAATTCTCTAACACCGCCATGAGGTTTGGAATCCTTTTTGTTTCTTGTTTCTTGCATTTTCCTCGTAGGTAGCTTCCTAAGGATCTTTTGGGCCCTGCATGGCAATAAGTGCCCGTGATGAGGAAGAAGTTTCACCATGCCCATGCCAGCTAACTAGCTTGCTCTCGAAGTGAGAGATGATGAAGCAAAGCCATCAAGAGATGGCATAGTGAATCTAGTACCAAGTGCATCCCTAGTGGCATAAAAGGTAGATACAAAAACTGAATAATTTGGTCCAAGCTTAGAAATAATGGACAATATCAACTGAGAGTCTTCTTTCTGAACACCAAACTGTGACAACTGCAATCTAAGAGACTTGAGTTTGGTGAAAAACTCCTGGATGCTGTCAAAATCCCTAGGATTTAAGCCAATAAGCTCATTTTCTAACTGAAACCCTCTCATAGTATCTTGCTTCCCAAACAAAGACTCTAAAGTAGTCCAGATCTCATTGGGTGTAGTGCAAGACTCAATGTGAAAAAGGTCAGATGAAAGAGACAAACATAATTTACCATAAGCTTCATCACATCTATTAAACCACTTTCTCTTTTCAGTAGCACCTGTAGGTTCAATTTCCATACCCATGGTTACCCTATACAACCCTTTATGTTTCAAATGAATCTCCATTTGTTTTTTCCAACCAAAATAGTTGAATGGAGTGAAGGGTGAAATATTATGTGAATCCATGACATAAAACAACAATATATACTCTCAAATAAAAAAATATTCCTCTTTGATCTAAAAAAAAACTCCTGATTGCATGTTTCTCGAGAAAATAACTCAGAAAGTAAGGGCTTAGTTTTGAAAAAAAAGTAGACCCTTGGATAAAATTCTACAAAAAATAGGTTTGAGATCTAAGAAGAGGATGGAACCAGCTTTCCAACGCCTATTTATTTTCAAAAAATAGAGTCAGGACGCAAAAGTTACACCTCTTGGAGTGAAAACAACAACTTCTGGCTTTGATAGGCGAAAAGGGCATCAAAAATGGAAAAATCAGAAAAATGACCTACACCACTAGATCCGGTGTTGAATCAGCTTTCTGACGATATCTCGTTTTCGAAAAAAAGCCTCTGTTTGCCCAAGTTATGAGAAAATGAAAAAAAAGACCTATAAAAAGGCCTTTGCAACACTAATAAGGAGCAGCAACTCAACACCTTTCTCTCGGCACCCGGTTGCCCATATGATCGCCTGCTACAGGAAAGTCCACTAGGGGCTGAAGAAACAAGCTCTTGGTCATGATATGACTGGTGGCTAGGAGTTTAGAGCCCACGGGGGCTATACTAATTCCCGGTCGCCGAAAAACTAGGGGCTGTTGGTAAGAAGCCCGCAGGGGCTAACAACGAAGCTCGGTGGAGGAGAAGCGGAGCGCTGGTGGCAGTGGCGAATGGAGGCAGCCGCTTGGTTGAGTAGGGGTGGCGTGGCTAGTGTCGGTGGCAGTTGGAAAGGCCATCGCTACAGGTGGCCGCCGGGTGGTGGCTGGGCGGTGCCCCTATTTTAAACAGGGAGCGCTTTTTTTTAATAAAAAAACTTGATTTTTTTGATGAAAATCTGCCTCAAATTGTGCCTTGGGGCAATTTTTTTTGCCTTTTTTTTCAAATTTTGCCTAAATCAATGAAACGAAAGGAGTTTCTAGGGTTTTTGATCACCATCAAGCATGGCTTACATCCGCTTGTGCCCAAAATGTTCTGGGTAAAAAATTCCACAATCCTCAGATCAACAAAACCGGGGCCCGGCTTCAAACCCCTTGCATTAGAAAAAAAAAAAAAAAAAAAGATGTCGCGGAGAGAATATCTTCAAATCACGAACATGCAACAACAGGTCTGGAGCTTTGATACCATGTAGAAGTTGAAAAACCAACTTCATAGTCCCCAAGAATCACTTGCAAGCAATCACCTATCACATGCAATAGATATTCAAAACAAAAAGAAGAGATGTTCTGTAAACCCTCAGAGAAAATTTATGCAAGCAAAAACTAGAATAATTGATTATTGAAAGTAATTGCTTTACAAATAATACAAAAGCCTTCAAAAAGGCAATGATGCTATAAAGTAAGAAAAAACAACCCTAATCTTATCTTGAGCAAAAAGACATATCAACAAGATAAGGATAGGAATTAACCTAGGAAATAAAATATGCCTAAGTTAATTTATGCTAAAGTGTAATTAAATAATTAATTACACCAACACTTCCCATTATTTGTCAAGTTCGTATTAAACCAAGAAGATTGAGGTATTTTGCAACAGGAAAGGGCCAAGTGAATGTCATTAAAAGGCATTTATAATGGCCTTATGTTCAAGTTCTTTCATTTCCACAAAGATTTCAAGTTTTTGGGGATTTCTTCATCTCGTGGAATCCCCAAAATTTCAAAGTTGACCCAAAGTTCCCAAAATCCATAGCTCCCTTAGATTCCCAAAATCTATGGTATGGTCAAATTTCCAAAAGAGTGCCCAATAAGTGCTCGCCATCTATGTTGTCAGTGCATTTATGGCTCAAAGTTTCAAAAATATAAAAAGTTATTCATTTGACTCATTTCCCACCTTACCTTCATTTGCAAACAAGAAGAGTGTTGAGTAGAGGTAACCAAGTGATTAAGTGACCCTAAGGAGCATTTGTAGAGCTTTGAGTACATCTTGTAATCAATCAAGGTGATTTTTCTTGTAGAATATAGCTCAAATATTAGTAGTGACCACTTTTTATGTGTGCTTGATGATTTACTTCCAAATTCATGCGGAATTGAGTGGCATTAATGTAGGGTTTAGAGGATTGAGGTTCATTGAAGGTTCAAATATGAAAGTGTTGATTGTTATGCTCTCTTTTGAAAAAATTAGAAGTAATCTTAGCTCATCCCTCTGAAACAAAGTTTTCAAGTTTTACTTCAAATGTTAAACATGCAACACCTTCACAATTCAGGCAAAAATCATTGTTTTCTAGTATTTCTAAACAAAAAAATCACAACCAATTCATTAGGGATCCTAACCCTATGAACTTAAGAGGAAATCCATCTAAAATTTTGAGACAAATCACATCTAGGGTTTTAGAGAATTCAAATTTGAAACCAAACGATAAAAAAACCTAGTTTTTTTCTATCGTGAAAATCCTTTGAATTTTCATGAAGTCTCAAGTTCATAAGGAATTTAGGAAATTTATCATTTGGGGAAATCATCCTTCTAGATAGAAAAATCCAAAATTGTTTAAAATACACGACCCATTTAAAACCCTGAAGTTACTTAAAACCCTGAGTTTCTGAGGCATTGAATTTTTTTTTTTTTTAGAGATTTATTTGTTTTCATAACTCATTAATGAAACACCTAAAATTCCTTTTATTGGAGATTCTTTGATCACTTGGAGTCCCCACAAATGATACATATATCATAGAATTCCCCATCCTAGGAAATTCCCAAGGATCATGCAAATGACTATTTTTTTGGAGATTTCCTACTTTGTAGAAATTCTCAAAACTTAGGTAAGTGATCCACCTCTCAAAGTTTCCTTTGTCATCTAAAACCCTTGCATAATTTCACGAAGAGGCCTTATGTGGAGATTTCTTGTTCATGTGGAATTTTTGAAATATGCCTTTATGAGTAATGAAGGAGTAAAAGTTGACAGGTTCCAATTTTTGGGGAAATCCGTGACCTTTTCAAAACAGTGAAATTCCATAGCATTGTTAATGTTGAATGAACAAGAAAATTGAGAGGGGGGGTGAATCAGTTGTAGCAAATTAAAACTTAAAACCCTCAATAGTAATTAGATCCACATGCATTCATTAAATCCTTATTCTATTAGTGTGATTAATCATGAAATGAAGATTAATAGAAACAAAACCATACATAAGACAACACCATACACAAGGTAACACCAGATTTATGTGGAAAACCCAAAGAGGGAAAAACCATGGTGAGGATTAGCTCACAATATAAGTAATTACAAAACTGATACAAGGGTTCACTGCTAGAATATGACACACTATCCAAAAAGGCTCACAGTTAGGGCTCACTACCACAAAAAGAAAATCAAGAAGATAGAAGAGAAAAGTTACACAAAGAACAACTTCTCAATGCAACAAGAATCCACCACAAATGCTCCAACACTTTTGCAGCCTAGCATGAAAGATTTTAGACACCTTTAGCTCACTGCCTTCAAGAATCTAACACTTTGAATTTCACATTGCTCTGCTCAAATTCACTTCACACATCACTCGCATCAATCTCACATCTATCTTGATTCTCTCTTGCATATCACAACATCACCACTCTTATTTATATCAACCTCACCTTGAAAACCTTCTCCAATGTTGGTATCCATTACACTTACAAATTAAAATTAGGTTAGCACCTAAACATTCCCGCGGTGGATAGAAACAAAGGAAACCCAATATAAATCCTTATTTAGGACCCAAATAGATCCCAACACACCTCAACACACTTCCATAAACTTCACATTTAGTGCTAACACAAGTTCTACCAATACTCGTGATAAATACCATAAAACATTAAGTACATGCTTCCTCAAATCAATCTAAAATTTTTAGACAAAAAAATTCACTTGAACATGATCTAGAATAATCCTCACCTGAGATTCATCAAAATTTTTATCCAAACTCGCATCATATAAATACTTCAACTCATAACAACTGGTAAACCTTATTCGCACATTGACGCATTAAACATACACTGTATTGTACCCAATCAAATAAAACCTTGAAGTAAGAAAGATACAAACATTATAAGAAATTTCCCAAATCCACACAACTTGAATCCAAACAATGGAGAAACGTGGAGCAAATACATTTCTCCCAAGCCACAAAAAACACCAGTAAAAAACTGGTTTACATTGGTGAAAATATCTCACTTTGTACAATGATCCAAAAACCCAAATTCTAAATATATCAACCTTTAACAACCTTAAACAACATGTTAGATCCACATAGGAATAGCCTCAACACAAAAGAAACATGGAGCACAATTGAAGCACATTCTCAACACTATTTTTATTATTTATCAAATTTTCTCAAAAGCATTTGGAAACCAAGTACTAGAGGCATCATTTCAACTCATTACACTATTCCAGCTCATCTAAAAACACTGCAACAAAAAGATAGCTCTATGTACTCACAACACTTCTTCAACATCTCAACTATACATGCACAAACTGCAACCACTTGTTTCCCTCTTTTTCACAATTTTCTCAATATCCTCGACATCTTCATCATGAAACAAACTTCCTCAACACATAGTTGACATGAATGAAAAAATCAATCAGTAGACTTCCTGTTGACATCAATGACAACACCTTCATACTTGAAACAATCTCCCCATTTGTCATTTATGGTAACACAAGATGTGAAAAAACATCAAAGACAACATACACACTCTTGTCATTTCCTCAAATTAGATAGCCTATACAACATTCTTGCACTCTCTCCCCCTTACAAGATTCTCTCTCCCTTTGATGTCAGTGATTAGACAATATACACAACTTTCTCCCCTTGGTGCCTTACACTTTTTCACATGATTGTCTCTCCCTCTTTGACATCAATGGAAAAGGATAAATAATCTTTCATTGTTCTCCCCCTTTGAAACTGAATCAAGATACTTCTAAATACTCACCCTTAGTAGTACACCCAAACAAATCAACAACTTTGCAACAATGACAACACATGAAACTACTTACTCCCCTTGAGAGGTAGTCACCAACATTAGTCTATAAAGGGATAAATCTATAGATCCATTGGACTGATGTATCTCCATATGCATCTAGTTAAAAGGAGGGGCAATAACCCCCAACTTCTCCTGAAGATACTCAAAAGTGTCCTTAGGAAGAGCCTTAGTAAACATGTTAGCAATCTGATTCTTTGTAGGTAGATACTCAAGCTTCACCTCATTCTCTATAACCTTCTCTCTCAAAAAGTGATACTTAATGGATATGTTCTTAGTCCTTGAATGCATCATTGGATTCTTTGAAATGTTAATTTCAATTTTATTATCATAAAAAATGACAATAGGCTCATCATACACTACTTTGATATCCTTTAATGTATATCTCATCCATAAAACTTGTGTACATCAAGATGTTGTTTCAATATACTTAGCCTCTGTAGTGGATAAGGAAACTAAATCTTGCTTATTACTTAACCAAGACACCAATCTGCATCCAAGAAAGAATGCACCACCACTTGTAATTTTCCTATCATCTACACAACCAACCCAATCTGCATATGTATAAGCACTTAATGTTAAATTAGTATCCATAGGATACCACAAGCCATAATCCAAAGTGCATTTTAAATATCTAAATATACTCTTCAAAATTGCAACATGTGTTTCTTTAGGTTCTTGATATCTAGCCACAAGAAAAAATGCATGCATGATACCTGGTCTAGTAGCAGTTAGATATATTAGCCCACCAATCATAGATCTATATTTGCTCCAATCAGCCTTAGGTGAATCATCATCTTTTCCCAATTTACAACCAATCACCATAGGAGTGCATACTGGTTTGGAGTCTTCCATTCCAAACTTCTTCAACATCTCTTTGACATACTTTGACTGTGAAATGAAAATCCCTTTATCTATTTGATTGATTTGTAGCCCAAGGATGAAATTCATCTCCCCAAACATTGACATCTCAAATTATTTGTCTCTTATGCAAATTTCTTACACATAGCTTCATTTACTCCAAATATAATATCATCCACATACAAAACCACTATCAAGATTTTATCTTCCTCAATTTTGAAGTAAAGATTACTATTTGCGGTGCCTTTGCTAAATCCTTGTTGTATCAAATATCTGTCCAATCTTGCATACCATGCTCTGGGAGCTTGCTTCAATCCATATAATGCTTTCTTCAATATGCAAACCATATCCAGTTGATCTGAAAACTAAAATATTTCTAGTTTTTCCATGTAAACTTCTTCTTCCAACTCACCATTCAAAAAAGTAGACTTCCCATCCATCTAATAAACCTTAAAGTCTTTATGTGTGTAGAGGAGGGGGACCGACTGCTCAGGACCCCAAGTAATAGGAGGGTCTAGAACAATTAGCTTCCCTAATCTACCTCATGCTAAGGATTGTTTAAGGATAAGCTTGATGTTTCAAAAGGGTGAAAAGGAAGGGCAGTTGATTTGTCACTATCCTTCTGTCAATCCGAGAGGAACCCAACATAGAAGATGGATGACAACGCGACGCGATGGCGTCTTGATCGTGCACTGGCATCTATACTGATATAAAGTGCGATAAATAGTCAAGACTTAATAGAAACTCACTAACTACCTGATAAAAAGAGTTTTATATGATGACAAAAAGCATAAAGAGCTAAACTATTGAAATGACAAGAATAACACTTTGACTTAAAGGATGGAAGTTGAAAAGAGTAAAGGTGGTAGAAATGCAACTCATGAGTGGTCCAGCATCTCACAAGCTCCACATGAATGAACTCCTACACATAATAAAATAGGGAAAATGTTGGGGTTGTTTAGGGGCTTGCCGCAGTCAAACCCCCATTTTAGTGTTCCCACCTCCACAGATAGCCATCATAGCCACAATATAGAAAATGTGACAAAGGAAGTATGGAAAGAAAAAAATGCCACACAATACTAACAAAAATATGCTACACAAATCAAATAGCAATGCTATGTAAGATGGATATCACCTCCCAAACAATATACCCTCAAGCATGTGAATGGAGATGTGAGCTCACAAGTGTGTGGATGCCACTGTTGCCACAAAAACATGAGGAGAAGAACTAATAGAGTACTTCCTTGTAGCTTAAACAATGGAGAATGCTATGAAATGAAGTGTGTAGTAGGAAGTGTGATTCAAGAAAGATGTAGAAGATCGAATGAATGGAAAAGAAGTTTGTACGATGAATAAAAGCCCAAAAGAGCCGTTCAAGGTCGGTCAAGGGAATAGGGCGTTACTCTTCATCGCCAATGGAGAAGTGTAACACCTATGTAGATTCTACAGGCAGGAATCCTATGAGGATGACAATGCATCACATAGATGTTCGCGCGTCGCGCTATTGTCCCTGATAAAAATTCCCTCACCGACACTATAAACAACTGCTAAGTGGGTGGAAAGTGGATGGAAAAGGTGGAATAACATCTTCGGGTTTGACTTTAATAAGGTAAAGGGGTGTAAATGGGGAATCTGCAAGGGGTGAAAATTTACTCCATTACATTTTTCCCCCACTTTAGTGAGCATATGTGCTACCAGATGCAAGGTAAAGTAGATCAATTTTTTTTAGAAATGTATACCTGAATTGTCGAGGAAGTAGACCACAATCTGGAAAACTTGGGTGTAGGAGTGAAAGAGATGGCTCCATAGGTCCTTGGACCTAAGGAGAGTTGAACAAGCATGCATCGTAGATCTGTAGACCTACAAAAGGGTGAAAAAGAGGCTCTGCAGGTCCTTGGACCTATAGAGTTGAACAAAGAGGTCTTGTAGGATGTAAGCACTTCACATGTCCTTGGACTTGCAAAGGAGGCACCCCTAGGTGCTCGGTCCTAAAGGAAGTTAGATGTGAGAGGCTCCACAGAGTCTGATGGGGCCTTATAGGTACTTGGTCCTGCAAGGTCGATTGAAAAGAAGCTTCATAGGTGCACCTACAAAGCAACATGTTAATCCACAAACAAAACATGTTAGATAGAAAAAATCCATGTAGAAAAGAAAAGAAACAGTCACACAAACAATTAACAATTGAAGGAAGGGCTTTCAAAGGAGTCCCTCAGGAACCCTTCAAAAGAAAAGGGGTCCACTTAAGGGACACTCTGTTTGAAAGTGATAACATTTTTTGAAAAGAGAATATTTTTTTCCAATGATTCTAGTATCAAGGAATCCTTCTGAAAGATTCATTTCACTAAGGAATTTGAAAGAAAGAGCGCTCCATCACAAGGGAAAGTACAAATTCTATCTTACAAATTTAAGATGAAATAAAATTTCATGTAGGGTCCTTGTTGAATAATGCAATTTTTGAAAAATAAAATATTTTTAGTGAGGGATTTGTTGGCCACCAAATACACCTTCTAAAAATTGAAGTAGTAAGATAGCCTCCCTTAGGATGGTGTGTGCTTAACACAAAGGAATGTGACATCATAAGGAGATAAAAACAAGAATGAAAGTGATGTTGTGGCCTGTAGAACATGGCGAGATGTAATTGTGGTATTTTTTTCGCACATGCGAGGGACAACACATGAGCACCCCAACATCAAAAAGAAAGCAAAGAAGAGAGAAATATGAAAATAAAAGATAAACAAGAATGTAACAAATAAGAGACAACGAGATCTGATATTTTGGGGTCAAAGCTTCTCATAAATATAGATAGATAAATATAATATAATATAAATGAACTGTCATCAATCCCGTACTATATTAGACCATGTGAAGAAAGGCATGCGAAAACAAAATGAAAATAAAAAATTGGGTCAACATGGAAGGGAGGCCTAAATGCCACCAACACTTTGCATCATCCCCAATTATCAAAAACCAAGGCACAACAAAGAGAAGAATGATGTGACAAAATAGAAGTTTTATGACGCAAAAAATTTATGACACAAAAACACTCCTATATCCAAGCACCTACGAGGGTGACAAGGGTCCTCTAGGAACACATTAAAAAGGCACGGGGGAACACAAAACACACACACATTCTAATCTATAGATAAAGAAGAGGCATCCCCTTAGTCCTCATCAACCAAGAGGTTGTTGTTCTCCTAATCTAGATCACTATAAGGGGAGGGTGGACGAGCCTGCAAGGGTGGAATAACAAGGGGGGTACCCTCCAACTCTCTTGCAACAAGAGCCAAAGAAGAGGACCCCTTGAGGTCCTCTCCACTCAATTCCTGTGAGGTGAACATCAGTGATCTCAAAAAGATCACCAATAGAGCCAGGACATCATCTATAGAGTTGAACATGCACTTTATAGGAGTGCCATGTGTCAACTAAGTAGGAGATGAGGGAGGTGCCTGAGATCCATTGCTAACCTCTTCGAAGGACTCAAGGGTAGTGACGAAATCAGGGGACTCTAGGGATACCTCCATCTCTAAGATGGCATAAGCTAGAGTGGGACTAACTTCCAAACAAGGGGATCCCTTCTTCCGACCCTCGTTAGAAGCAGGGTCGTCCTCCATCTTTCACTTCATTAGGGATGCGAGATCCCCACAAATAAAGTAGAAGGCAAGGAGGAAAAGGAGAAAACTGCAACAAACACCACTAAGGTGTTCGACATGTCTACGGGTTTGGAAAAAGGTGGGATATCTGGAAGGGACATCAAAAGGGTAGGCTCAGTTGAAGGAGAAACAAATACTTGCACCCTCTTTAGGTGAGGATCATTTACGCTCGTAGGGGGAGCCAGAAGCAAGATTGAGGCAGAGGGAACTGAAGTAGGAGGCACTAAAGAGGACTCAATAGAAGATGTCAAAGCAGGAGCTGTTGGCTCCCCTTCCTTCTTTTGCAAGGTAGCTTGCTCAGTGGCTAGAGCCTTCCTCCGATGCTTATACTTGCATGAAAGGTGGTTTCTATGGCTTCTGGAGCTAGAGGTTGCGGCCTGAGAAGGGATGGAAGGCTCTTGTTCAGCCATCGGGGTATCCATGACAACCATTTTTGGTGGAGGGAGTGAATCCTGGATGGGAACAAAAGGAAGAGATGGAGAAGTAGATGTAGCAATAGGGGGAGAAAACTTGAGATCCTCGACAATGGGCCTCTTCCCATTTGTTACCTTAGAGGTAGGAGCAATAGGAGGCCACGAAGGCTAAGATGCAAAGGTGGCTCCATGGGGACCCTTCCCCTTACCATTCAAAATGGGCTAATGAACCATGGGTAAGAAAGGAAGTTCAAATGCCTAATTCTTGGACTTTTGCCAAGTGGGCACCATCAAACTCCCCAAGAGACACATAGGGGCAGAATTCGAAGGCGCCGCAATAGGGAAGGAAGTAGAGGTAGGTGGAACTATAGAAGAAGAGGAAGAAGGAGGAGGGCCTTGAGCACGGGTAGGCTTCCCCTTCCCCCTTTGGGAGGAGGAGGCAGCCTGCTACTGCACTACAGGGTAAGTCACTTTTGGTTGCACCTTTCCCTCAATCTTATACTTAACATAGTTATGATAAAGTAGGTCTAATGGATGGTATCCAGTGTTGTGCATGAAATGCACTGCACCTTTGTGGGGGAATTTCAAACATTTATAAATAATAGAAGTGACTTCATTCATGGAAGCTAGCCAAGTGATGCCTAACTTCACCCTGAAAAATTTAGATTTTGGAATGACATCAAATGTAGCATCCATGACCCTAGGTCCCACTAGGATGAAAAGCGTTATAGAGCCATAAGGAGAAAGAGAGACCATCATGAGTACGTATAGTTGTCTTTGTCCTCTCATATACCTCCTATAAAGAATTCAGAAAAAGAGTCTCTTCCATAATAACATTCATGTGGCTCGTGGGGCCCACAAGGACTCCTATCACAATGTTTTCATTGACACGAGGAGGAATGTATAGAGAAGAGGATTTGTTATTCATGGGTAGGTCCTGCGATGTAAAAGTCACATCCGGTAAACTAACTGTAGGTTGAGGGGGAGGAGTAGGAGTAAACAATACCACATTTATGTATGTAGAAGGAACTTCATCTATAGGACCAAGAATGGAAGGCTCAACAATCAAATTAGCATCTAATGTGATGGAAATAGATCCGTGTAGATTTGCAATTCATTGTTTGCCTTAGCAACAAAATTGTTTGCATTCTGCTTCTTACCATCAAGGTAGATGGTACCATCGTCGATGTGATCCTGTGTCTCATGACGCAGGTGAATACAACATTCAGTATCATGCCCGTGGACATGATGGTATTGGAAGAACACGTTTCCATCATACCAATCAAGATAAGGATCTCTGAGAGGTCGAGGATCTTCCAATGTTATAATCTTATCCTTCAATGGATTTTGCAAAATAGAAGAATAAGATTCAGATAGTTTAGTAAACTATCTATTGTACTTGAGGCCTTTGTCATTAGACACGGTGACTACATTTGAAATAGATTTTCCTTTTCCTAAAATTGATACTATAGATCTTCCTTCGGGATGGGATCGTGAGGAAGATCCCCCGAACTAAGCAACCGTTTGTTGATACTCTCACAATTTTGTACACAGATGTGTGAAATAAGGGTACTTTATTAAGGAAAACTTCTCCTACCAAGGTCATTGTAGGTTGCCAATGAACACCTTCTATACATCTGAGTTAGGTAGAAGGTATGAGATTTGAGAGAAGAGTTGTTGGTACTGAGCAATGAAATAAGTAATCTTATCATTCTCTCCTTGCTTATATATAATGATTTTAGTTTTCTCTTACTTATTCTTTTGATTTCTTTTCTCTTTGTATATTCAAATTTTATTCAATTCTTTTAATTTTTTGAATTTTAAAGGCATCCATTATGCTTTCAAGCCCCTCTCAACCTTGAAAAGGAGGATCCCTTCACTTAAAGACTCCAAGGACTTCCTCCTTGAATTTGGAGTCTATAAGATTGTTTTCTCTTGTGGCATGCCTTACATAGGTGAAATTGGGAATTCTATCAACACCAGAATCAAAGAGCATTGTGCTGACATTAGGCATGAGTGGGTCCTCAATTCTGCCCCGTCCGACCATTCCTCATCCACCAAGCATCATATTTGTCTTGAAAACACCCAAATTTTGTTCAAAGAAGACAATTTCTTCAAGATGAAGCTCATAGAATCCTTTGTTAGCCAACCTAAAAATCCATCTTTAGACCTCTCTCTTCTTTCTTTGTCCCTCTCAGTACCTCTTCCTTCTTGCCTTCTTTCTCTCCATGCTCTGGCTTTAGGGAGTTCATCCCCTTGCTTCATTTCTCCTCCTTGCTTGTTGGTCATTTGTTTCCTTTTTGTTCTTGTCCTTTTTGTTGGAGTGCTTTCCTTTACATTTTTTCATTTGTTCTTGCATTATTATTAAGTTTTAATTTTGTGTTTCCTCTTTGATTTTCATTTTTCTTGTTAGTGTAGACATTGAAAAATGGCTTAGGCCTGCTATTGCATTTTTATCCTCAATTCAATATACCCACAAAATGCTTAAATGATTTTATCATTTACTTATAACTTAACATCCTAATTCCTCTAATTAATTAAATAGTTTAAACCATTTAATTAATTCATTTCATTATTCTTCCAAAATTGATTAATTAAGTAAATTACATCAATTTACTTTAATCACGTCGCTAATTAATTCTAATCTCTTCTTTTGATTAATTAAATAAGTTTCCTAAATTTATTTAATTACATCATTTAAATTAAATCTCTTCTTCTTACTAATTAAATAAGTTTCCCAAATTTATTTAATCTCCCACATTTAATTAAATAAATGATTATTCATTTAATTATTTAATTCTATCTTCTCATTTAAAGTGCTTCCTTAAATTGAATATTTCTTTTTGATTATGGAATCACGTACACAACTTCTTCCACAAAGAAAGGAATCAATTTTATAATTAATTCCTCTATTTGAGCACATGTCTCCTACATTTTCAATCTAATATCTCATGCATAATTCTCTCCATTCTTGACTAAGACTCTCTCTCAGTTCACTCACCTAATTGATTTGTCATCTCCTTTTGACTCACACACTCTTTCAGTTACATCTCTTGACTAATTAATCAAATTAGCTACTATCCAATCAATCTAATCAATCAAGTCACTTAATTATTCAATCAGATCCTCAAACTCAATTTGGATCATTCAAACACAAATCAATCTCGACCGTTGATGTGAAGTTTCTATAAAAGAATCTTTTTAATTCCATTTTTGGTAATCACAATCTTCAAAGTTTTGCTGTCAAAATACTTATAGGCTAATATTGCACACTCATGATTTGAGGGTATTTTAAACATTTCAAAGCAAAGTTGAGGAGAATATTGGAGATGAGTCAAGGAAGCATGAGAATTAGGTGATATTTTTCTTGTTTATTGAATTCTTTTGTTGCATTGCACTTCATTATCGATTTGAGGATTTTAGCATGATCCAGGCAATTTGTGATTGTTGTCATTGTTATGATTTCTTTGTTCCTGTTCATTTTCCCTTATTACATTTGGCTTCCTGGCATTTTTCAATCCATATGAAAGGGATCCCTTTATGTAATAGGTATTGAAATTGATGTCATTTGTTAGTGAGTTGAGCAATGAATCTCCTAATAGATTGTAGTCTCCCTTGTAAGGACCTTAATTGACTGATGTTTTTTGGGGGAGGCATGTCTATGATGGCTTTTACCTTGGCGGGATCAACTTCTATGCCTCACTGCAAGACGATGTATCCCAATAATTTTCTAGACTTTTCCCCAAAGGCACACTTCTTCGGGTTGAGACAAACCTTGTACTCTTCTAGTCGTTGAAAGATCCTGTCTAAAACCTTCAGGTGATTAGCTCTAGTTAAGGACTTTGCTAGGAGATCATCAACATAGTCCTCCATTAGTGTATGCATTAGGTCATGAAATATTGTAGTCATTGCCTGTTGGTATGTAGCTCTTGTATTTTTTAGCCCAAAGGGCATGACGTTGCACACTATTGGTCTACCTCATATCATGGTGTTTCTTGTCCGTTGGAATAAATTTCCCAATGATGATTAAAATGCAAATGCTTAGTATAAGGACAACAAAGTGAGGACATATCTTTCTTTCACGCTAACATAAATCATCTTCAAGCTAATTGATTTTGTTCACCACCATTGAACTTCTGGCTATCTAATTACCTAATAAGGACAATTTCCAATTTTTTTAGAATTTTTCAAAAATTCATCAATTTTCTCAAGGGGGCATACCTTTACCTTTTTCATACTAGGGCATGACTAGGGCATGCTATTCTTTATTCTTTGACACAAATGCCGAAATGACATTATGTTAAAGAGGGACAAAATGTAGACACTGAAAATGGCTTAGGCTTGCGACTACATTTTTCATCATCAATTCAAGATACCCACAACACGAATTATAACTTAACATCCTAATTCCTCTAATTAATTAAATAGTTTTAACCATTTAATTAATTCATTTAATTATTCTTCCAAAATTGGTTAATTAAGTAAATTACATTAATTTACTTTAATCACGTCGCTAATTAATTCTAATCTCTTCTTTTGATTAATTAAATAAGTTTCTTAAATTTATTTAATCACACCATTTAAATTAAATCTCTTCTTCTTACTAATTAAATAAGTTTCCTAAATTTATTTAATTTCCTACATTTAATTAAATAAATGATTATTCATTTAATTAATTAATTCTTTAGACAATGAAAAATGTCCTAAGCCTGTGACTGTCATTTTTCTTCATCTTTGTCCTTCGATAATTGAATAATTTTAGTTATTCAATTATGTTTGATCATATTCCTCTATTAATTAAATAAATTTTAATAATTATTTAATTAATTCACTTTCTAATATTTATTCTATCCTGATTGATTAAATAAACTAATCGCATCACTAATTTCTCCCTCTTCTTCAATAGTTAAATAAATTATTATTTATTTAATTATTTTGTCACCTTTCATCTATAGTTAAATAATTACCATTAATTATTTATCTATTCATGGTCCTTTAATTCTTCTATAGTTAAATAATTATTACAATTATTTAACTATCCCATCACCTCCTATTAATTAATTATTTAAGGTCTAATTTTCATCTCCATTTAATTAAATTGATAAATTTAATTAAATGCTCCTCTTCATTTTCTCCAAATAAATAATTTGAATAAATAATTTATTTTCCCTCCATTTCCTCCTCTCTCTCCATTTTGAATAAATAATTTAAAATAAATTATGCACCACCTGGTCAAAGATGCTCTATCATAATCCCTTATAACATTCATTTTGTCATAGCGCATGCTGTCATAGTCGTCGCGTCATAGCTTTTCCATGCATGGCATATTTTTGGTGCATCAATTTTGGACCGTTGATCTTGGCATCTTTTCTAGGACTTAATCTCAACCATCCATTTCGTAACCTCCCTCTCATGCATTCCCATCCATTGATCTTGGAATCTTTCTAGAAGATTAATCTTAGCCATCCATTCGAAAGGTTGTCTATAAAAGCAACCTTCTCCATTTTCACCTTAACAACTATTCTTCTCCAACTTTCTACTTACAATTTGCAGGTATTTGCACAAGGTAGACTACAAATTTGAGGGCATATTTGCAAAAGGAGAAATAGGAGAGCAAGAGAAGTGATTCAAGTTCAAGCATGGAGAGTATTTTGATTTGATGTTTTATTTTCCTTATGCTTTCATTGTTTTCTCTTGTTTGGATGAGGTTAATAGTTTAGAAGTGTTGGCTATCACTTTTTCTATGCTATTTGATTTTTAACTCCATCCTACAAATTCTATCTTCTCATTTAAAGTGCTTCCTTAAATTGAATATTTCTTTTTTGCTTATGGAATCATGTACACACAACTTCTTCCACAAATAAATGAATCAATTTTATAATTAATTCATCTATTTGAGCACGTCTCCTACATTTTTAATCTAATATCTCATGTATAATTCTCTCCATTTCTAACTAATACTCTCTCTTAGTTCACTCACCTAATTGATTTGTCATCTCCTTTTGACTCACACACTCTTTTAGTTACATCTCTTGACTAATCAATTAAATTAGCTAACTATCCAATCAATCTAATCAATCAAGTCACTTAACTATTCAATCAGATCCTCACACTTGATTTGGACCATTCAAAAACAAATCAATCTCGATCGTCGAATCTATGAAGTTTCTATAAAAGAAGCTTTTTAATTCCATTTTTGGTAATCACAATCTTCAAAGTTTTGTTGTCAAAATACTTACAGGCTAATATTGCACACTCATGATCTGAGGGCATTTGAGCATTTCAAAGCAAAGTTGAAGAAAATAATGGAGATGAGTCAAGCAAGCATGAGAATTATATGATATTGTTCTTGTTTATTGAATTCTTTTGTTGCATTGCACTTCATTATCGATTTGGAGATCTTAGCATGATCTAGGCAATTTGTGATTATTGTCATTGTTATGCTTTCTTTGTTCCTATTCATTTCCCCTTATAACAATTAGTTTTAACTTTGTCTTTTTCTTAATTTTCGTGGCTTGGTTCTTTTGTAATTTGCTTACATTATTATATATATTGTTAATTTTTTATTGATTCTATTGCTTTTTTTTTTTTTCTTTTTTTCTTTCTTCCTAGTTCCTCCTCTCCTTTTTATTTTATTGTTTGGTTTCCTTCTTTTTATTTTTTCTCATCTCCCTCCTTTGTTTCCTTTTCTTTTCTTTTTGCTTTACTATATATATATAAAATAATTTTGGTTTTCTCTTACTTATTCTTTTGATTTATTTTCTATTTGTCTATATGGTTTTTATTCAGTTCTTTTAATTTTTCTCTTTCTTTTTATTGTTTGAATTTTGTTTTTGTCTTTCTTTTTCTTATATTCTTTTGTGCTTGCCTTTGTCTTTATTTTCCTCTTCTTTCTTTTATTGTTTTTATTTTCCTTTAACGTTTAATTGTCCTTTCTTTTCTTAAGTGTTCTCTTTTCTTTGTTTTCTTTACCTTTTTACTTTTTATATAATTTTGCATTTATTTCTTTCATTTTTCTTCATTTTATCAACCTTCCTCGATCCTTTATCTTTTGAATTCTTGAATTTAAATTTATTGATTTTCATTATCTTATTTCTTAGTTTAGTTTTTCTTTAATTTTGATTTTATCTAATTTCTTTTCTTTTTGTATTTTAATTTTATAAATTTTTATACCTTCTTTATTCTTTCTTGCTTAGCTTTATTTTTATTTAGTCTTTTTTCAATCTTTTCTTTATTCATATTGTCTTCTCCTCCTTTTATTTTTGCTTATTGGCTTAGTTTATTTATTCATGCTTTATTTTGTTTTAATTCTTTTTTTCTTTATATTTGTATTTTGTTTAATTTTGAACTTTGTTTATAATTTTGTATTTTGGTTTTTATTTTAGTTTTTCTTTATTTTCTTTCTTAGTGGTTTGGTTTTATTTTTGGCAATTTAGAACTTCTTTCTTATTTTCAATTAGCCTTAACCTTTTTGTTCTTTTCTTTCAATTATCTTCCTCTTATTTTTCTTCCATTTGGTTTTTTTCTATTCTATTAGGTCCTTTTAGGTTGTTTGGTTTCTTTCTCTTTGGTCCTCCTTCACCTCAATTGGGCTTCATTTCTTGTGTACCCCCACCCCTCCTTTTTCCCTTCCTTTATGCTTTGCTTGGTCTGCAAACATTCATTTTTTCCCTATGCTTTCTATTTCATCCTGATGATGGATCACAGAGTGTGAACCGAAACGTTGATGCAAAATAAACTCACACAATCTAATCTAGAAACTTGGTAGCTAATCTCTATATATTGTGGAAATATGCCATCATTAATTGATGCCTTCATGGGAGAGAACTATTTTTCATAGCTAAACAACCAGAATTGCTAAGGATCAAACTAGCAAAGAAGTTCACAGACCTAGCATTTCTTAAAAGATGCACAGATTGCAAGCTTATCCCTTCCTTTGCTAGAGTCACCCATCACCTCTGGAGCTTCAACACTAAGCATATTTTCATTAAGGAAGGATTATCTCTTCTCAAGTCCAATATCATGTCCACTAGGTCGATAATCAACCAACTAAATTCAAGGCTCCTTCCACTCCATCTTGAACTGGCAGTTGCTCTTCGTCCAGACATTTGGACCCATCTAGACACCTCTTCATTTGCTCGTGCCATGGAAAGAAAAAAAGTCGATGTAAGAAGGCAGAAGAAAAGTTTGTGGCTCTGCAACTTAAACACCGTTCTTCCTCGACCAGACTAGCTCCATCCTTCCATCCCTCTTCCTCTACCTCGTTGTTCCACACCACCTATGGACATGTTTTCATTCTCAGTCTCATTCTAATGGTTCAGCTTCTGTCATTCCCCCCTTGGCTGTACCACCCTCTCATGCTTTGATCGTGGCTCACTTTTCACCAACCCACTCCTCGCTTTCTCCGCGTCATTTTTTGGTTCAACATTCTATTGTGCATTCCTTTCCTCCTCCATTTACCACTTGATGTCACTTTGATATAATTGATTCTTCCTTTGTCCTTCCTGTGTCGTTGTCTTCTGTGCATCCCTTGTTGGCCTCATCGACCTCAGTTCCTTACGTGTTTCCTCTTCCTTTTACTTTGTTCTGTTCTTCACCTAAGATTCCTGTGTCCCCCTCTAAAACTACAAAGCCATTCTCTCCAGCAGGGAGCTCTCCTACGCACTAGTTCCAAACCAATGATCTTCCATTGGCATCAGACGAACATCGTTCTTTTGCAAATGGATCCTTGCCGAAGGTTCCAAGTACATCTGTCCTTGTAACATTTCTCAACTTCCTTCTTGTTTTGACTTCCCTCCCTTGGCTCGTGTCACTCCTCCTCGAACCCCACCCTCATCTACTTGCCAACCTCTCTTTCTTCCTACCTTTGTATCTTCCCTATCTGTAGCTTCTGTTCCTCTCCATGTGTCCTCTAATTCTCAAGTTGCTCCTCCTGTTTCCAACTTTGAATCCCTCGCCAACCTTGCCTTTGGTTCTTCGACCCCCTCGTGTCCTCGTTCTGCCCCTGCCTCTTTATCGCTTGATGAGCTTCCTCCTTTGTCGAACCAATCTTCTAGCTGTTCTTCCTCCTTTGTCGAACCAATCTTCTAGCTGTTCTTCCATCCTCAGTATCTCATTTAATCCCTCTATTTCTTGTGATTGGGACAAGAAGTTGGTCATTAACTTGTCCAATGTCTCACTTGATCCCAATGCCATCAGGGTTTTATCTAGGGGTATAGGTTTTTCTTTTTCTCCCCATGCTATCCCCCACGTTGACTTCCTCATTGAAATTGAAAATTCCATTTGTTCTCTCCCCCCGAACGTGGTAGAGGAAGTTAAGAAAGATTGTGCCATAGCCTTGAGGCATGCCAAACCTTTGAGGTCCAATGTCCCAAAATTTGAGCTCATGGCCTCTATAAATTATTAAACAATAAAGATCTTGTCATTTCTAAAGCGAAAAAAGGCAATGCCTTGGTCATTATGAACTAGCAAGACTATATTTCCAAAATGTTTGTTCCCCTTTCCGACCCTAGTAGCTATAAAATCTTGCCTCGTAATCCTTGTTCCAAAATTTCAAAAAAGTCAAATCCTTGGTGTCTGGCTCTTCTTTCAATGAGGCAAGTAAAAAGAATCTCATACCCAACAAGGAAATATTCCCATAGATTTATGGGGTTCCTAAAATCCACAAAACGGGTATTCCTTTGAGACCCATTGTTGACACCATGGGGTCCCCTACTTATTATCTAGCTTTTGTCCTTGCTAAATCGTTGGCCCCACTTTTAGGGAAATCCAACTCCTTCATAAAGAATTTTAGCCATTTTGTCCATTTCATAAAAGAGCAAAATGTTGAAAGCTCAAATCTCTTGGTGAGTCTTGATGTGGTTTCTTTTTTCACCAAGGTCCCCATCCATGAATCCTTAGAAATTGTGAGACAAAAGGCCAATGACGAGGTTGCTACCTTGGTAGAATTATGCCTTAGATCCACATTTTTTCATTCCAAGGTGTCATCTATGAGTAAGTGAATGGTATGGCAGTGGATTCTCCCCTTTCCCTTGTCATTTCCAACCTTTATATGGAGCATTTTGAATAATTGGCTCTTCATTCTTTCCCTCTCAAGCCTAGGTGGTGGAAACGGTATGTGGATGACACTAACGATTGCTGGCCACATGGCTTGGAAAAGTTGGAATAATTCCATACCCATCTCAATAGCTTTGCTCCTTGCATTTCATTCACCAAGGAGATTGAATGTAACAACAAACTCCCTTTCCTTGACATTCTCATCCTTAAAAAGTCGGATGAGTCTTTAGGTCGTTGGGTTTTCCGCAAGGCAACCCACACCAATCTCTACCTCCACTCCGCTTCTCATCATCACCCTTGCCAAAAACTTGGGGTCCTTAAAACTTTAACTTAGAGGGCATATCGGATTTACGATGACAATAACTTAACCCAAGAACTAGATTACCTTTGTCACGTCTTCAAATTAAACAACTATTCTAGCAAGAAATCACCAGAGCCTTCAACCAAGCCAAGGAAATTTTCTTCTCCAATTCTAAGCCTAATCATCCTTCTCCCCCCTATGTGCTTCCCTTCCCTACATTGAGGGGTTATCCCAAAAAATTTCTATGATCCTTCATCAAAAAGGCATTTTTTGTGCTTTCAAGCCCCTCTCAACGTTGAAAAGGAGGATCCCTTTGCTTAAAGACTCCAAGGACTTCCTCCTTGACTCTGGAGTCTATAAAATTGTATACTCTTGTGGCACGCCTTACATAGACGAAACTGGGCGTTCTATCAACACTAGAATCAAAGAGCATTGTGTCAACATTAGGCATGAGCAGGTCCTCAATTCTTCCCTAGCCAACCATTCCTTAGTCACTAAGCATCATATTTGTCTTGAAAACACCCAAATTTTGTTCAAAGAAGATAATTTCTTCAAGAGGAATCTCATAGAAGCCATTGAAATCCACAATCATCCTCAAAACCTCAATTGCGATGAGCGTTGAAGTTTAAGTCTTTCCTGGCATCCTTTGTTAGCCAACCTAAAAAACCATCTTTAGACCTCTCTCTTCTTTCTTTGTTCCGCTTGGTCCCTCTTCCTTCTTGCCTTCTTTCTCTTTGAGCACGGGTTTAGGTAGTTCCTCCCCTTACTTCATTTCTCCTCCAAGGACTTGTTGGTCATTTGTTTCCTTTTCGTTCTTGTCCTTTTGTTTTGGAGTGCTTTCCTTTACATTTTTTCATTTGTTCTTGCATTATTATTAAGTTTTAATTTTGTGTTTCCTCTTTTATTTTCAATTTTCTTGTTATTATTATTATTATTTTTTAAGGTAAGTACTACCTTTCAATGGGGGTAGCTCCCTTTATTCCAATGGACATACAAAAAATAGCTGAAGAACCAACTGGAAAGCCTACAAAAATAATACAACCATTCCATGAACCACCACTGAAAAGACCAGACAAAGGTGTTAACCGCAATTCCACTAGGAAGGCATTGGTCATATCACCCATCTAAAATAGGTCCCAACTGATCTCTTGCAGGACTTAACATATCTTTCACCAAAATTTCTTTTAGTTCAAGAGCTAAGGAGGCCACATCATAAATGATTTATGTCCCTTCCAAAATTACACCTTGGTTGGCCAACCAATCCACTGAGGCATTTTCCTCTCTGTACACATGCTTCATTGAGAAATCCTCCAACTGGTCCAAGAGATCCAAGACTTTGTTTACCCAAGGTTTTAATTTCCAATTTGGTGAGTCCCTCCTTGCCACAACAAATATACATACCTGTGAATCGCCTTCCACATCCACCATTCTATAGCCTCTACTCAAACAAAGGTGTAAGCCTCTGGCCATAGCTTCAATCTCAACTTCATTATTGGTTGTAAAACCGATCAATTTTTTCTTTTTCTTATTTTTTATGGCTTGGTCCTTTTGTAATTTGCTTACATTATTATATATATTGTTCCTTTTTTATTGATTCTATTGCTTCTTTTTTTCTTTCTTTCTAGTTCCTCCTTTTATTTTTATTTTATTGTTTAGTTTCTTTTTTAAATTTTTTTATCATCTCCCTCCTTTGTTTCCTTTCCTTTTCTTTTTGTTTTCCTATGGGTGATCCCACAATATTGGTTTACAATTTTTGGCCAAACTGGACACTGAACTTTTTTCTAACTAAATTTTCACTTTCGGGCACCTATAGTGGCTAAACCGCGAGGAATTTTGAAAATGATGCAAACTCTGATTTGTGACATTTTGTTTGTAGATTCTAAATATATTTTTTTCAAAATTTTTAGAATCAAATTGTACTTCTTTTTCCATCTCCTTCGAAAACTAGTTTTTATCAATAAACACCATTTTTAAGGAGTGATGCTCACTATATACAAATAATTTTTTTTCTATGAAGGATAAAATTCTAATATTTTTGAATTTAGATTTGTAACTACGATATCTAACCATTTCATTTGGTTTCATAGTGTTTTATTGAATATATTTTCCTTAATCAAGTTTTGAAGTCAAACCAATTACAATTCAATATAGGCGGACCATATACAACATAACTTTTTTTGTATGTATCGAAATTCAATTTTTTTTACTAGATCAAGGACACCAATACTTAGCTTGAACATATTTGCTTATTTTCCACATGTGTAGAATAAAGAGCTTGATTTTCAGTGGAAAACCTATTTTTAATCAAACTAAAAAAACAAATACATAATAAAGAAAAAACATATTAAAATTATATTCGATGAATAGCTTGTTTTGAGGACTACTGTCATCCAGTTGGGTTGTTAAGTCTCCTCCATTTTCATCCTCAACTTCGAGCTTTGAAGGGAAAATTCTGCAGAAATTTGGTGCTAGAGGGGGAGAAGGGGGGAAAAGGGGGTTTGAATGAACCAGGTTTTGAGTGAACCCCCTCTTGTATTCATTTTTGCATTGTCTTCGTCATAAAAAATGCAAAAAAAAGGGCCTATCATTTAATATGATTCGCTCGAACTAATGTCCATTCAAACCCCTTTTGGGTCCATTTGAACACCCCAGTTCGTGTGAACCCCTAAAAAGCAATTTTTTTTCATAGGAACATTTTTGCAATTTTCCTTCCTCACTAGAATTGTAAACCTGTTTTGTGGGTTTACCCCTATATATATATATATATATATTTATATATATATATTTAGTTTTCACTTATTTCTTCTTTTGATTTCTATTCTCTTTTTTTTTTCGGTTTTATTCAATTCTTTTAATTTTTCTTTCTTTTTATTTTTTGAATTTTATTTTGTCTTTCTTTTCTCTTATATTCTTTTGTGCTTGCCTTTGTCTTTATTTTTCTCTTCTTTCTTTTATTGTTTTTATTTTCCTTTAATGTTTAATTGTCCTTTATTTTCTTAAGTGTTCTCTTTTCTTTGGTTTCTTTACCTTTTTACTTTTTTATATAATCTTGCATTTATTTCTTTCATTTTTCTTCATTTTATTAACCTTCCTAGGTCTTTTATCTTTTGAATTCTGAATTTAAATTTATTGATTTTCATTATCTTATTTCTTAGTTTAGTTTTTCTTTAATTTTGATTTTGTCTAATTTCTTTTCTTTTTGTATTTTAATTGTATAAATTTTCGTACCTTCTTTATTCTTGTCCTGCTTAGCGTTATTTTTACTTAGTCTTTTTTTTTTTTCAATTTTTTCTTTATTCATGTTATCTTCTCCTTCTTTTATTTTTGCTTATTGGCTTATTTTCTTTATTCATGCTTTATTTTGTTTTAATTCCTTTTTCTTTGTATTTGATTTGTTTAATTTTGAACTTTGTTTATAATTTATTTTTGGTTTTTATTTTAGTTTTAACTTATTTTCTTTCTTAGTGATTTTGGTTTTATTTTTGGAAATTTTTAGTTTTTTTACATTTTTATTGCTTTTATCATTTAAACCTTCTTTCATATTTTCAATTAGCCTTAACATTTTTATTCTTTTCTTTCAATTATCTTCCTCTTATTTTTCTTCCATTTGGTTTTTTTCTCTTCTATTAGGTCCTTTTGGGTTGTTTGGTTTCTTTCTCTTTGGTCCTCCTTCACCTCAATCGGGCTTCGTTTCTCGTGTACCCCTACCCCTCCTCCTTTTTCCCTTCTTTTTATGCTTTTCTTGGTCTGTAAACTATTCATTTTTTCCTTATGCTCTCTACTTCATCCTAATGATGGATCACAAAGTGTGATCTGAAATGTTGATGCAAAATAAACTCACACAATCTAATTCAGAAACTTGGCAGCTAATCTCTATGGATTGTGGAAATCTGCTATCATCAATTATCATAAATTTATTCATATGAAAATATACACAAGATGGATCATAGCATTGAGAGTCACCCCATACATAATGACCATAGTTATATGGATGAAAGAAATATGATGTGTAAAGATGGTACAATGGGAGGTACAATTTTTTAATGTGTAAGAAAGACTATTGAAAGTTAGTTTAAACATTTGAAAAAGTGAAGTATGAGTGTTGATCAATCTAATGAGGCTCAAAAGAATGCTTAGCTCAATGAAAATTTCACTCCTGATTGTTGTGTTGAAAATTAGACATTGAAATTCTATGTAATGAAAAAGTTTCCCATTTTCATACTCATGGTCTTGAATCCTTAATAAGGGAAAATCATACATCCAAAGGATATTTTGTATCAAATGAAGAAAATAATGTGATATTGTGTCATTCACACAAATGAGAACAATATGTAGGGAGAATATTATCCTCTTTAAAAGAAAAAATTCTTGAAGAAAAGTGTTGTAATCAAGAAACGTGAAGAAGAAGTCAAATAAATCTCTACTATAGTGCACATACAGTCAAAGTGTATAAAGGAATTAATGATAATGTTGATACAAAGGATTCTCTCTCCCTCGAGCATCGATCTTTAGGACATATTCCTTGACATGTAGATTCATTGCATCATGCATGCACCAACAAGGAAAAAGCTATAACAAGTTCTCATGATGAAATATGTTGAATGCAAGGTTGCAAAGAACAAGTGGAAAATAAAATTAATCTTATATGTAAGTTGAGCCCGATTAGAATGCATCTTCAAATCCAAATTGTTATTTGTCATGTCCAGCTGAAATTCTATCAATAAAAGAAAAGGTATTTCAAAAATCAAAGGATTAAGAAATCAACAATGATGAATCCAGAGAAACCCAACAATGGTTTTGCTTCATGGTATCCCTACTTTCTTCTCTAAGATATTAGATAAAGATTCTTCTTGTTTTGATGATCTCTTTTATATTGATCCAACACTTAAAAATGAATATTCAAGTCATTCAAATGTAGATTTAAATACTTCAACTTATTCAAGAAGAAGTGATTTCTAACATGCAAGAGAAAGTCAAATTGATTCCAGATTTAGATATTTTTGATGAATGATGGTTGTTTGGATATGTTGCCTCCCCTGATGAAGCTATACATATTGGAAACTCCAAGAGTAAAGAGAAAGGGACAAGTTTATAATTGAGTGCATAGGTCCTTCAAGATTGCCACTTATTATTTCATCATAATATTTATTTTCCTCAACTAGTTAGTGGATTTGCATGGTTCACTTAGAGTGGTTTGGGGTAGGGATCACCTACCATGTACATATTTTAGGTAGTAAGTTTTTGGTCGTGTGTTCCATTTATATCTTGTGTCATTTTCTCCATCTAGTCTCTTATATTGTTTCCCTTCGACTCTATTTCCCAATGGATAATGCATTGATTCTTTGCAAATATTTCGGGTTCACCCTATATCCTTTGCAGTCCTTATCCCTAGTTAGACCTAGTTGTTATCCCTTGAATTTGACTAGCCCATTTTTCAAATTGTCATTTCAAGCATGCTTGAAGGTTGTCATTTTAAAAACCCTAGTGATAGTTAGTTGAACCATGGTCATTGAGTCTAATTGTTTAGTATGGGTTGATGTTATCATCTTAAATGTTAGATGTCAAATTGAATTTTGTTTCACGTATATTTCCAATTGTACTCAAAATCAACCTCCTACATTGGAAAAAACATGAAAAATAAATATTTTAAATGAATATATATATATTTAGACTAGAAAAATCTATCTTAGGGGGTATTCCTTGAGGTTTTTTGAGCAATGTGACCAATTTTCACAGCTACCTAGTTCCTAGATTGGGAGAAATTAAAGTTTCAATTTTTTCAACCAAATTTTGGAAATCATTAAATTTTTTGATTTGGTTTCTCAAACAAAATTATTATTTTTTATTTTGATTGTCACTATGTTTTTATCATCCCAAAAAAATTTCAAGGCATAAGGCTTTGCCAACTAAAAGTTAGGTGTGTTTTGGTTTCATGGTATTAAGGAATGATTAGGAGGTTTGTTGGAAAAGTATGTAAAATCATTTTAAAACATTTCCAAAGTTTTAAATAATCATAAAGAATTTTTTTCAGGCACTTAAATGTTTTTCATATTTGGAAAAGTCAAGCGAGTTTGGTATAAACTCTATGCTGCTTTTCTCACATTTCACTAAAATTTAACCTACCATGCTCACATTTTGCAAAATTGTAATCTCATTGCTCACAAAATTGTAAATCCTACCTCATGCTCTCCTTTTTCCCATTTCTAAACTCATTAAATTCCAATTACTAACCTCATTGCTCACAAAATTGCAAATCCTAACCTCATGCTCACTTTTTTTTCCTATTTCTAACCTAATTTGCTCACATTTCATAGAATTTTAACGTCATGCTCACAATTTTCAAAATTCTAACCTCTAAAACTACCTTGCTCATTTTTTCAAAATTTCTAACATGTGAACATTTAAAAGAAAGGAAAGAGAAAGGCTAACCACTTTCAGAGAATACATGAAATGGACGATTGTAGGTTAAGTAAATCATTACAGATTTAAATCTCCATCTTCCAAGTGGCACTATCCCTAGCCCAATGCCATTTGTATTTTATGTTACAACAGATAGGCTTACATTTCAAAGTGTCTTTCATGGATTCTATATACAGGAAGGGACTGGTAGTCATGGTGGTAGTTACTATCAGAAATATACCTATCATAAATATTCAATAAAAGTTTCAAGATGAGATCATGAAATACCACAGCTACAAGGTGTGAAAATTTATCAAACCTTGCAGACCTGGGTTAACATGCATAGAAGCAGAGACTAAGCTTGTAAACCATTTGACATAATACCTCTAAGGCACCAAGATTGCAAGATATCTGCAAAATGGACTTCTTGAAAATGTTTTAGAAGCCTTTAAGAAAATATAATTGGTAGGTGCAAGCCCGAATTTCTTGAACTATTTGATATAATCCCAAAAATAAATGTCGTCTCATGAAATGATTTGAAGTCCATGGCTCGTGACCTATTCTAAGGAATATTGTTGCAAAACCATATGCACAATCAAATTCAATAAAAAGTTTGAGAAGTTTTTAAATCAAATGCAATGAGCAGGTGTAAAACTAAATTACATAACCTTTGCAAATGTCCTCGCTGCTTGTTCCAAAATGGGAGCTTCCAAACAAAATACAAAAGAATGGATTCGTTGGAAAGGTTTTAGAAACTTTTAGATAAATGCAAATAACAAACCTACATAAAAATGTGAGGCACAGGACGATACGCCAAATTCTTAGACAAAATGCCTCATAGAAATGTATTCTCATAGAATATAATGGTTGCACCTTATGCACCAAATAGATTTGTTGAACATGCTTACAAATTTTTTAAGTTAATGCACTTGGTAGGAGCAAGGCCCAAATCCACAAATTGCACCAACATCCTCCCATCTAGTGCACTAGAGAGAAGCCATATGAAATGTTTGTCAATATGCCTCAAAGTAACATGGTTTTCTATCAATGTGAGATATGCACAAAATGGATTTTCTTAAAAAAAATAAAAATTCAACAATATTTTAGCATAGCTAATTGGTAGGAAAGTAAGTAGGATAAATCATTTGTATAGTCAACCATTATAGAAAATATCTAAGGCTTATATAACTAGCTCCCTAGTATCAAGACCTCTTCATGAGGGTGCTCTAGATTGGTGCCTTGCACCCTTCGAACCATAAGGACTCTTGAAATCTATATCAACCATTATGAGTGTAGTTATTGGCATCCATTATGGACATGCGACGATTCATATCAAGGAGCATGCTACAAGGCTGAAGCTTTGGCTTTCAATTGGATTTGGTCTCTTAAATATTAGGAATATCCTTCTTTTTATACATATTATTTTGTTTAATAAAAAAATATATAGTTTCATCTATGTTTGCTTCATAATAGGGGTAGGAGGAATTGTCTTCTTAGCTTTCTATATTATGATTGATATTTGGAGATTCACAATATCATTTCTATTTTTGGAATGGATGGGGATGGATGCCATGGTCACCTTTTCCCTAATGACACAATGCATACTCTCGATCTTTATAAACGGTTGTTATTATGAAGGAACTAATAATACTCTTATGCATTGGGTCCAAAAGCATATATTTTTCAATGTATGACATTCAAAAATATTGTGTTTGCTTCGTTATGTTATCTTTGCAAAGATTCTATTTTGGGGTGACCCAATTAAGTCAATGTAAAAAATTGCAACCTAGGTTCCAAAAGGGAGATGGATATACTTTTTACCCTTAATGATATTAAATCTATAAAGGAAAGGTATGCAACAATTAGCACGAGTGTAATTCATCTCCAAAATCTTAGAATTTAATTATATAATAGTTAAATGATAATAATGAGGAGGGAGTTATCTTGGAATATGAAAGTATCAGTATATTTCCATAATCAAGAATTATACACTAAATGATGTGAAACATAAGGAAAAAAATTACTCATCTACCATCAAGAGCTAGGAGATGACAATAGTAATTGATTAGTAAATGCATTCCTAGGATTTTGATCAACATTATTTTTCAAGAAGCTTTGAAAACGTTTTGATTGTCATATTTCTACCAAGTCCATCTCCAAGGTTGTTGCAAGAGAAATTATTACAGATTGTGTGAATTGGTTCCATGGTTTCTAACATATTTTTTTGTGGAGATTATTAGAGATGACAAGTGAAGAAAGTTATAAATATAAACTCATGCTTTCACAATATTTTTTGTGAAGATGATAATAAAGATGAGTACACAAGAATTGATCATGATTCATACAAACTTCCTTGTTATTCACAAGAACCTTATATTCATGTTCAAGAAAAAGGTACTTAGCAAATGTAATTAGAGTGCATGTCCTTGAAGGTCAAGATTTTGTTGAATTGTTATTCTATATTTGAATGATTGATATATTGATGTATGAGCACATTGTAATACTTGAGATTTTTCATCCTTATGGAGAGCCTAAGAATTATCTGTTCTTTTCAAATGGAAAGATTTAAGTTTTATGTTCTCAATTGGCTAGATGGTGACATAGTTATAACAATAAGTGAAGCTGAAAGAGACAAACAAGTACCTAAGGAAATATCATAACTCAAAATTTACATGTTTTAGGTTGATTTTTGGAAAAGTGACTTAAGTCACTTAATGTAACTAAAAGTTAGAAAATAAACAAGTTTTTTCTAGAAAAGTAATGCAAAATATAACCAAACAAGGTTATTGTTTTCTAAACATTTGTATTTCAAAAATGTAGTTAGTGGATAGTTATAAAGTGGTTACAAGTTAGTTATTAGGTAAAGCCCATAAATACAAGGCTATTTCAAATTTGAGGGAATTTTGTAGAGAGGAGACTCTGGAGAAATTTTCACAAGGACTTTTTGATGACCTTTGGCTTTACACATTGTACATAATTTAGGGTTTTTGAAATTATAAAATTTCATAAAGATAATACCAAATACTTTTCAATCATATTATGAATGTATTTCTAAATTATTACTAGTTTTTGGACTATGTCAAATGGGTAATCCCTTTATGCCTTGGCTAAGATCATTTGTTATCTATTTTAATTGATGTATTGAAACACAAGAAAGCTTTAATAGTATCTCAATTTGAATGTATTGGAATCACTCAACCCTTCATATGTCGAGATTTGTAATCCTTCTTTCATTGTCATTACATATTGAAATATACATTATGATGAAACCATCCTTGTAATAGCTTCTCATCACAAATTCCTATTTGGTATTCATATGTCTACCTATATGGTCTTTGTTATTTAACTTTCTTTGACTTATTTTCTCCTTTATGTACTTTTAGGTTAAAAGTACATAAAAACCTCAAACAACCCTATTATATGAGGGAGTTTCCCCTCTCAAACATAGAGGAATAGTGTTATTTCACAAGAAATATCTCCAACTATTGGAGTATTATTGCCACTTTTCATTGGGTGAGTCAAGTATCATTTCAAGTGCCAATATTGTTACCAACAATGTCACATATTTATTAAATGGAAAATTATAGCATTTAGAGCATTTAATTTCTTGCAAAAATATAAAAAACACATTTGGTCACATTTTCATTAGCATATCAGTTTTATTAGAACCTCATACCTCCTAAGGGCACTCATTTATTCAATTGATTTCATTCATCAGCTCCTTTGAATGCTTCAAAACCCTCATTCATGTTTCCATGCGCTCCTAATCATCAAATTAGGGCATACTAATTTTTGAACTTTATCAAATTTTAGACCTAGGTTTTCACATAATTAGACCTTTAGATTGTTACACACTTGTGCATGTTTTGAAGTTGCAAAAGCCCTAATTTATGGTCTAGGGCACTACCTTTTGAACACCCACAATACTGAGAGGGGGGTGAATCAATATTCTCTTAAACCATTCAAACATTAAACATTCAATCACTAATGCATATTCAACTGCAGTAAGGAAAGAAAGAATGAAACGTTCGCAACATCAAATAACACATGAACACCAAGATTTTTACGTGGAAAACTCAAAATGGGAAAAATCACAGTGAGGGTTAGCTCACGTTATATTATAACCAGCTATAGTATATTACATAAATTATCACTGTAGGTGGACTCATTGTCCACAAAGAAAAAGATAGAAGAGAGATGGTGGCTCACAACCTATTTTGAACTATTACAATTGCATCTTATGTATGTATGAATTATAGTTCCATTGAAGCACAATAACAAACTTTATCGGATTTTGATTCAACACTTTTCCTCACTCCTCATTCACACAATTATGATCTTCAACTTTGCACTACTTTGCTCAAATTCACATCACACACAATACATGTCACATACATCATATCAAACACTGAAAATAATCTAGCATATATATCTGCATCAAGTATAACATCAATTAGGTTGGCCTGATTAGATGTAATATCCAAAATGTAACTTGTCGGATCCAAAAATCCACATCCATAACACATGCCACAATTCAAAACTCAAAACACCTTAAGATAGGTTGGCATGGACCTATAATACATCCCACCTAAGATAGCAACACTTATATAACCTTCACAAACCTTTGAACTTATTAGGTTGGCTCCATACAAGACCTAAATGCAAAAACCTTCATTTGTGTATCCACATCTCGACACACAAACCTCAAAACTTGATACCATTTAGAATTCATACTTAGTTGACATATAGCAACTTATCTTCAACACTGAAAGGCCAAAAACTCATATACGAAGAAGTGTAGAATCTTCCACACAAACACATTGTACAAAAAGATAACTGTGAATTGCCAGGTCGAACTCTGTTACTCATATCTCTCAAACTATTTTTCCAATCAAGACAAAATATTGGAATTATGTACATCTAACATCCACCAGATTAATTTTAGAATCACAAAGTGATATATTCATTTGCAGAGTGGTTCGGACCCAAAAACCAATGCAATGTTACACTGAACTGACAGATTTGACACTTAGTGAAAGTTTTATGCAACTGAACTTTTTAGACCAAACCATTATGCAATAATATCTTCCTTATCAACTTCCAAAACTTGTTAGGAATATTCAAAGTGATCCTCAACAATGTTGACATCAATGAAAACACTATATCATGCTGTTATATGCCTTCCATGCTCATGTTGGCAATCAACGTCATCAATGATAAACTTCAAAAATCTCCCCAAACTTCCAACAATCTCCCCCTTTGTCATTGATGGCAACATTCCAAAAACTACAAAAATACTCTCCAATACTCTCCCCCTTTGACATCAAGGGCAAAGGGAATCTATATAAACTTTTGTGACTCTTAGTGGAAATCCCCCTGAGAAATATAAGCATGTGTACAAACTAAAAAGAATGTATTGACTCCCCCTGAGTCTTATATCAGAGAAAAAAATCAAAAAATTTTATTGAAAAACTATTATATAGGGTTTGCATATGTACAAGTAATCTGAACATAAATACTAAAAATGCATAAAAAGAATAAAAGATAAGTCAACTGAAGGTGGTTGATGCCTATAACTTCTTTAGATGATCTTCCCAGGCTTGCCTACCAAGTTCCCATTATCTCTTAGCTTCCACAAGCAACCTGTTCTGCATTTCAAGCTCAAGCAATAATTCCTCTCCCTCTTCTAGAGTAGCAGGTACTGGATTCATCCTCTTAGCTTTCTCTAAATTGAGAAGAGATCTTGAAATAAGTACCAGTTTGGGATTAACCAAATCCCTTACCTCTCCAAACTATAAGATAATATGTTCTTTCTGATTTTGTAGTTGGAAAAATTTCTTGTGCATGTCTTTAATTATATTCCTTGTCTCTCCAATGAGGTCAATAGCCAAATCATATGCATTAGAGACAGTATTGATTTGGGAATCAATGGAGTCCATCTCCTTTCTTATGCTTTGAGTGGCTCCGAGCCACTTCATGCTACACTATAGTGCCTTAGCCTCTTCAACACATGCTTTTGCATCCTTTAGTAAGTTTGAAAATTTCTTATGTGCAACTACACATCTCTTTATTATCTCCAACATCTTGTCACTTAAAATTTTCTCCACTTCTTTCTCAGCTTCTTCCTTTAGACCAAATGCATATGTTTTGAAAGAATCAATTAGCAGTTTGAAATTTCCATACCGGATAATGTAGTGTCAATTTTTGATCTAGGTATGATCTCTTGAAATGCCTTAACTATTTCATCCATTAATTCTCCTCTCCTTTGATGTGATTCAATGATCTCCTTCCTCACATATGCATGGAAAATATCTCCTAGTTACAACTTGTGGTTGTCCAAATCCCCATTTCCTTGTTGCATCAACAACTATAGAAAATGGGATGATACAATAAGTTGAAATTTAGGCTGAATGATCAAAAGATTCTTCAAGGAATCCCTAGAGAATCCAAAAGATTCACCAACAGCCTTAGCAAATTCCACAACCTTTCCCTTGTCCTCTACAGAATTGGAGTCTATTGGTTTATCTTTTTTTGCATCTCTAGATGCATTATTATCCCTGTCTTCATCTTCTTCATGCTTCTCTTCCTTCTCTTCATCAACCTTTTCTTCTTCATTCTTTGCATCATCATTTTTATCATCAACCTTGTTAGTGTTCTCTTCCTTTGCAATATTTTTAGTGTTTTCTAGAGGAGTAAATTTATCATTTTGTATAGGAGGAGGAGTGGTGAAATTTTCCTTTGCAATGTCTTCTCTGATCATTGCATCCTTGTCATCTTATTTTTTCATATCCTCCACTTTTGGAGGAGTGTTATCCTATGCAAATTCCTCATTTGTATCTTGCTCATGTTGAGCATCATCTATTTTCACTTCTTCCTCTGTATGAATTATTCTGGAGCATTGATTTCAACATTCATTTCTTCCTCAACTACCAGATTTAGCCCTAACTTTTGTACAATTTCCTTTGCTTTATCATTACTCTCCTTTCAGATCCTTTCCAGATCGCCTTTGTCTTTTCCCATAAGGGTTCTAACTCTTTGTTTGGTTCTCAGCTCCTTACTATATATGGTAGCCAATGTGGCTCTATCATCTTTAGAAAGTTGAGCACAAAATCTTTCCAAGGCTTCATATTTAATATTTTCATGCTCTTGTATTGACTCTTGTCTCCTTTTCAATAAAATGTTCCATAACACATCAGAAATATCCTTCTTGATATTTTGCATTTTAACTTCAAGCACAACAATATATTTGATTATGGCCTTAATAATGGTGGCCTTATCCACCTCATCTACATCCTCATACAAAGATGCAATTTCCTTTAAAATTTCATTTTGCAAAATGCTATTAAACAACTCCTCAGGTTTCATTGGGGAATGAGGCCTTACTAGTTCGGCTTGTTTATGATTTTTGACTTTAACTGAAGTCTTCTTTGTTTCCTTTTCTTTCTTCTCCGGAGAAGTCTTCTTGGCTTCCTTCTTATTTTCTATTATATGTATTATAAATGCCTCCTTTTCCTTTTCTATCTCTTCTTCACTTTCAATGTCAATGCCATCATGTCTTTTCCTCTTTCCACTAGCTTCACCTTGTAAAGCCTCATTTCTTCCTCTCCAGACTAACTATGGTCCTTCTTCTTCCAACTCTTCCTCTTCTTTAGAAAAATTGATGCCAATACCATTTTCTCTAGTAGCCTTTTGTTTCATTCTTCTTTTTGTAGGGGTAGTAGGAGGTGAAATGGTGGCAGTTTTCTTCTTCTCTTCCCTGGTAGCATGCACAACTAGAGGGGATTTATCCCTTATCAGAGGAATGGTGGTGTAGCCATGGTAGGAGGGTCCTCAAAGAGAACTATCCAGATTGTGTAGCAAGAGTCACACAATGGAAGCAACACAAAAATTGGAGGTAAATGCAGATTCAAACATTCTTATTATCAAAAAATTTAGTTACAATCGGCTGACGACTTCTAAGCTTACAGATTGGGCTCATAGGCTTGATACAACATGCTCAAAATACAATATTCATATATGCTCCTTAATGCAAGAAAAAATATTACATATCAAATCCACATTAATCTACTTAATCCACTTCTTTCCATCCTAATGATTTATCACAAGCTTTATATCATATTCGTAGATCTAGAATCTTCCGTGTCAGCCAAAGATCATTACAATTTCTAATGAAAGAAAATCTAATGTGCACATGAAATAGGTTGGCCTCAAATTAGAATTACTCCTCAGTGAATGCTTAGTATGAAGTGTTGACCTATAATTAAGGTCAAGAACACTCCATGGAACAGTTCAAATCACATCGTCAAGATTTGCAAGTTACGGGAAAGATCCACAAGCGATCAAACTAGCCATTAAGTTTGAAATTATTCTGGTGTCGGTTCAAGAAACTGCCACTAAATACGGAAGTGATAACTTGCTAGAAAATAATCCAATCACGCTCAAATCTTGGAATAAGGAAAATGAACATGTCCATGATGTAAAAATAGATCCACATGGTCTAGCGAGCAAATATGATGAAACACTGAATCTGCCAATTTGAACTGAACAAGAAATGAACAAGAACACAACTGAAATGAAAATATTTTTGGTTAATGCAGGATTGCTGAGAACCAAGGATGATCCTGCATCAGACATCCGAGGTTATTTAAAAAGTGAGTCCCTCAATTTGCTGGGGCTAAAGGAAAACCAATACGGTCTACCTTAGCTTGAGAAATCCAAGAAGAATCCTCCACTAGTCTACCGTTCCACTTCACAAGATATTATTTGTACTATCTTCCACGAGTCTTCCTTCCATCTCTGATATCCAAAATCTCTTCAATCTCATCTGATTATTGTTTAGGAAATTGATTCTCCAATTTTTCTTTACTACCTTCACTAAATTTTGCTTCATTGTACTGATGTAGATCTGCAATGTTGAATATAGGTGATATACCCATGTCATTTGATAACTCCACTTCATATGCATTTCCTGAATCAAATTTCTTCAAAATCTTATAGGGTCCAAAACTCCTCATCTTGAGCTTATTGTATGTGCCAATTGGAAATCTTTCCTTCCTCAAATACACCATCACTTCATCTCCAACTTCAAACTCCTTATGTCTCCTCTTTTCATCTGCTTTCTCCTTATACTTCCGATTCACATCTTCCAAATGTTGCTTTACTTGAGTATGCACTTTCTTCACATATTCTGCAAATTCCTTTGCTTCTACACTCCTTTAATCTTGCATACTGATGTCTCCTAGCTCTAATATACCTCTAGGATGAACTCCAGTAACAATCTCAAAAGGTGTCTTTCTAGTACTCCTATTCACTGAATTATTGTAAGAAAACTTTGCTTGTGCAAGGACTAAATCCCAACTTCTGGTCTTCTCTCCAACCAAACATCTTAGCAAATTCCCAAAACTCCTATTTACTACTTCTTTCTATCCATTAGTCTATGGGTGAAAATTATAGAACTGAACTTTAAATATGTCTTTAATTTCTTACAAAGTGTCCTCCAAAAGTAACCAACAAACTTTGTATCTCTGTCTGAAACAATACTCCTAGGTAATCCATGCAATCTGACCACTTCCTTGAAAAACAAGTCTTCTACATGTACTACATTTGTTGTCTTCTTACGAGGTATGAAATGTACCATTTTAGAAAATCTATCCACCACCACAAATACAAAATCATTACCTCTTTGTGTCTTCAGCAAACCAAGTATGAAATCCATGTTGATATCTTCCCAAGGTCTTTCCAAAACTATCAAAGGCTTATACAGTCCAACATTTTGACTACTTGGTACAGGAGCACCTAAAAATCATCCTCCATATTTGATCATTTGATGATAACTAGGGAGGTTCCAAAGTGGTTTTGTTGCTTATTTTCTTTAATAAGGTATATAAAGACCATTTGGTGTCTCATTGATTCATTTTTGTAGACAAGGTCACATTTGTGAAGTGATTGTCAATGAAGACAAAGAGGGGTCTAAGTAGGTTCAGGGTGTTTTTTGTGTAGTAGGTCATGTGTTAGAATTTCATAAGGTCTAAATAGACCATCATAGGTGTTTTCAATGTATTTAAGTGTTTTGGAGGGTCAAAAGGTATAAACACTTCAATGCAAGGAAGTATGTGTTAATAAAACTTATAAAAGGTGTGTTTATGTTCCCAACGGTCATTAAGGATTTAAAAATTAGTTGTAAAGTTGGTTGGTCATTGGTTGGGCCTGAAGAATCCTTTAAATGGCTTGAAGTCATCTATTGTAATGTTGGATTGTTGATGGAGAGGAATGGTTAATAGAATTCTCTATTTTTCCTTACATTTTCTGAGTTTCATTACTTTGTGCAGGTCTGTACGGGCATGTACAGTCAGTTTTTGATATGAAATATCTTCCATGATTTGAAGATTTTTCTTAGCATTTTTTTGTATCAAATTTGAAGGAATTTAGTGGTGATTTGTGTTAGAAAACTATGTTTTCCCGTGACAGGCCAAAATACCCTATTTTGAGGGTTTATGATCGCAAGAATGCTTTAAAGGGCCCTTACACCTTCTATAGCAATTGTAACTCATGTAAGGGGCCCTATGGAGTTTGGTTTAAGTGTAGGATGCATAAATTGAGTGTTAGGAAAGAAATATTAAAGGAGATAAACTTGTTGTTCCTGAGAGTTTTGTGATGAAAATGTATGTAAATGAGGAGTTTTAGCCTAGGGTTCGATAGAATCTATATGGGAGGTCTTATTTTTTTGAAATTTTAAGCATGTAAAAGGCCATTGGACTATGTTCAAGGTGGTTTTAAGGTTTGGGAGGTTGTGGAAGTGTCATATCCAATAAACCCTCTTGAATAGTGCATAAAATAAGGGTTTTCAGGTTTGGCCTAAGAATTTCCATACTAGAAGAATCTAATTGTGGTTTTGGAGGTTTGGGAACATAATAAATGATTCCCCAAGGTTTCATGGGCCTGTGATTAGTTTAAAGACATGTTGCTTTGTAAATTAGGCCTAATCAGCCTAATTAGGTCTGCCTAGAAAGGGCATTTTGGGGAATTGGTCCAAAGGACTTGTATCTAACTTTGTAATATGTGTTGCAATACTATAATGGGTGTTTAAAACCATCAAGGTTTTGTCTAGTGTTTTGGAGAACATTTGATTTATTGGGAAAAAAATGAGTTTCCACTACTATTAGTGTTTAAGGGGTGAAAGTGTGAAATCATGCTTCTATTGATTGTCAAGCTTTGAGGGTTGTTTGGATTGTTCAAATAGGCCATTTTAATATTTTTAGATGCATCTTAATGGCAGGTGGTCATATTGATTAAGTTGAGCCTCCTAGGTCTGCATCAAAGTGGTATCAGAGCACAATAGTAGATCTTGTGTTGGTGTTTTGAATTGGTTTTGTAGGTAGGTGAAGAGAGGATTGTGACAATGCCTCCTAAAGTAAGTTTAGTTGCAAAGAATATTGAAACCCATGACAAGGAAATATAATCCTTGAAAAGAGAGATGGATGCTTGGAAGGCAAAGAAAAGAGTGGAAGAGGATGAAAGTGAAACTGAAGAAGAAGAGACTTCCAGTGAAGAGGAAGAGATGGATCCAGAAGATGTGATAACGTTGAAGCTTTTGAAGGCTATGAGGAAGGATGGACACGAAAAAATGCATGTGACTATGTATGGGGGAAAACTTGATAGTGAAGAGCTCTTGGATTGGATAGGGGATTTGGATAACTACTTTGAGAGTGAAGAGATTGATGAAGAGCACAAGGTGAAGAAGCCAAAAACAAAACTGAAAGCACATGCTTTGCTGTGGTGGAATTTTGTGCAAGAGGAAAGGGAAAGACAAGGGAAGAACAAGATCACTTATTGGGAAAGGATGAAGACCAAATTGAAAGGTAAATTCCTTCCTTGTGATTATAATGTTCAAATGCTTAAGAAGTTGCAAAATATTAGATGAAAGGAACTAGATGTGCAATCATATACTGAAGAATTTTATAAGTTAAACATAAGAACTAAGCATGAAAAAGATGAGGAAGAAATGGTAGCTAGATATTTGAATGGTCTTAGGTAGAACATTCAGGATGAGATCAACTTGTTGGCACCTAAATCAGTTGAACAATGCTTTCAAATGGCAATGAGAGCAGAATAAAAACTAAAGAGGAGACAAGAGAAGGTAGTAAGAGGTAGAGGAGGTACATCTAGGGGAAGAGGTACCTTCCCAACACAAAACAAATCCAAAGAAGGTCAAGAAGATGTTGGGAAAAGAAAAGAACAAGGGAGTGAGTTTAGAGTTGGATGGAGAGGTGGAAGATCAAATTATAGGGGAAGAGATTCAAATGAATTTTCAGGAAGATGCTAGATATGTGGTGAGTTTGGTCACCCTTCTTTTAAGTGTCTTGACAAGTTTAGTGCTGCTGCAAGTGGAAGTGAAAGAAAAGGTGATAAAAGAGTCCAATTTATGCAAGGTGATGAAGAAGAGAGTGTTAGTTCATCAAGCAGACCTACAAACCCAGAGGTAGGAGAAGCATTCATGATAAGGACCTTGTTGCAAGCACACAAAGAAGAATATTTGAGCCAAATAAGGACCCTATTCAGAACCTCCTACAAATGCAAAGGTAAAGTGTGTCAAGTTGTAATTGATTCTGGTTCTCAAGATAACATGGTGTCTAGGGAGATAGTAGATAAGTTGAGTCTAGAAAAGATACCTCATGTAGCACCCTATAAGGTTTCTTGGGTGAATGATAGTAAAACCTTGGTGGTGAATGAGCAAACTTATGTAGATTTCCAGATTGGAAGATAGAGTCCTATGTGATATATTGCCAACAGATTGTTGCCATCTACTCTTGGGAAGGGCATGACAATTTGATAGGAAGTCTATGTATGATGGTTGGGAAAACACCTACACCATTTGGAAGGATAATCAAATTTTCAAGCTAACTCCTTTGTAGGGAAAAGAGAAGGACAAAGGAAAAGCTAAGGTGGTGATATTTGGAAAAAAGGAACCCATAAAGCTTGAGGATTTTAAGAATAATTGTTTTCTATTTTGGAGTAGAGTTATGATGTTAGAACAACAAAAAAGACACCTATAAATGGTGATAGCACAGTGGAAGGCTTATTCTTGGAAAAGGAAGATAAAGACATTATGCTTAGGCCTGATTTAGGAAAAGTAAATGCTGATAAGTTTGTAGGGAAATATGGGAAACATGGTGTAATGCCTGGAGAAAACTTCATGGAGCAAGGTGGAATCATGATTGGGACCATTTTCTGTCCTATAAGTGAGTGCAATGCTATCAAGCAAGTGAGATTTGCTAGTGTGAGGGTGGATAAGGTTGCTGATGCATGGGAACATGATAATGATAGCATGAAAAGTTTGAGAATAGTGAGTAAGGAGCAAGGTAGGCAAGGCAACACAAGTTTGATGACAGAGGCAAAAGGACAAAATATGCAGAGGTTCAAACATAGAAATGAACATGGAGGTAAACCAAAGGGGAATACAGATCAAAAAGACACTAATATTTTTTTGTTTGTAGGTGTTTGTAAAGGCATACAATCTGGTTTTGCTCATAGAATAGGGGGAAGACCACTTTCAATTCTGAATGCTAAGGTGAATCCAACTCCAATAGGATCCATAGTCAAACATGTTCAAAGTGCAAAGTAGGTTGTAAGTCCAATGTGCATCTACCAGGGAAGGAGTTTTGTGGACTCTTGGAGCCTTTGTGAAGCTTGGAGACAATGGAGACAGGGACAACTCATGGGGCATGAGTATTTTCTAGGAGGGGTGTATGGTGCAGGAGCACCTACACCTCATCCTCCATATTTGATCATTTGATGATAACTAGGGAGGTTCCAAAGTGGTTTTGTTGCTTATTTTCTTTAATAAGGTCTATTTTGTTGCTTATTTTCTTTAATAAGGTCTATAAGGACCATTTGGTGTCTCATTGATTCATTTTTGTAGACAAGGTCACATTTGTGAAGTAATTGTCAATGAAGACAAAGAGGGGTCTAAGTAGGTTCAAGGTGTTTTTTGTGTAGTAGGTCATGTGTTAGAATTTCATAAGGTCTAAATAGACCATCATAGGTGTTTTCAATGTATTTAAGTGTTTTGGAGGGTCAAA